>JANIJG010010747.1:40665-57106 GCA_024611175.1 Megaceryle torquata | reverse complement strand
TATTAAGGAAGTACTTCTCCTGATTTTTTTTTTTTTGCCTGACATTTTCATATTTTTTTCCTGATATGAGAATAAACTCTAGGTTATTAAGCACTGGTAAGAAAAATAAGAAAAAGATACTTTACTTACAAGGGTTGAAAATCTGTTCAGTGAAGATATAAATAGAAAAAGATTAATCCAAAAACCCATAGACAGATATTGCCAAGATCTCATTTATCAGTCTCAGTAAAATACTGAATCAATCATTTTTGCATAGATTTGAACCTTATATAAACTCAGGAATTTACTTCACTATTTGCCTTCTACTTTCTGGACATTGGTGTAGTTCTTGGGTAACCTATTATGAATGTTAAACAATTACTTGTATTAGTAGTTCCTGAAGGCATCTTCTGTTGGAACAGATTATACTTGAAGAAAAACAGCTGGGAAGTTTTTTGTTTTCTTCTTCAAAAATAATCTGTAAGAAAAAAGAAAATATTTATTTCCACGGTTTTCTGCAGATCATTGCGTTGCAATGAAGGATTTATAGCAGCAAACAAGTAATAATACTGAACAGTCACACCAGTGTAGTTACAGAAAGGGGTGTGATGTTACCATGCCAGCAAACACTTTGGCACACATGAAGGTACAGTGCTTTAAAAGGAACTTTTAAAGACTTTTTTCTCAAAGACTTGTGTTTCCTTTATCAGAATTAGCTATATCAGTGTAAAAATTTCATACTGATCCCTATCCACATTAAGGGAACTTTTTTTTTTTTACTTTTCATTAAATCATTATAAAGCAGCAGGAGCCTTTTTGTACTTTTTTTTTTTAAGCTAGAGACATGCCCCAAACGAGATCTGCTTTTTACATCTGAATTGTTTTAATGCATTTTAATGCATTTTAGATCACTGGAATGGGCTGCCCAGAGAGGTGGTGGAGACCCCATCCCTGAAGTCATTCAAGGTCAGGCTTGATGGGGCTCTGAGCAACCTGCCCTGGGTAGAGATGTCCCTACTTGTGTAGATAGGCTGGACCAGATGACCTCTAGAGGTCCCTTCCAGCCTAAAACATTCTATGCTTCTATGATTTTCTTTAAATTATCAGAACGAAACAGGAAAAAACAAGTTTTAAATCTGAAGTGTGAGCTTTTAGGAAAACTGCTTTTAATACTGGATAATAACATACTTGTAATTAGGAAAAGGTAAAAAAAAAAAAAGAAGATAAGGTAACATTGACAGTAGAGATGCCATGTATGTGCTTAAAGCTTTTGAAACTCAATACAATGTACAGTACTGCAAAAAACATAGAAGCAACTTCATGGCCTTAAAAGCATTGCTAAAAGATAGACAACTTTCAGCAAGACACAAAAAAAAAAAAAAAAAAAAAATCAAAGTCATAACTGATCATATGTTCCCTTCAGACGAAAGCCTTTCCAGACACTGATCAAATATTAAACAGAAGAACAGTCAGAATTGGCCGATAGTAAAATCTGTAATAGAAAATTCAGAGACCTATAACTTAATGTTTTTTAAACCTGACCAGCAGGGGAAGAAGAGGTGAAAAACAGCAGTCCCTGACAAATCGTCCAAAAATAGTTAAAAATGTTTCTTGTTCTCTGAAGGAACTTAATATATTAAATGAGGAAAACACAAACCTTTAATATGTTAATTGGAAAAGCTGAATCTTTGTTCCCCAAGTTAAGTAGGTGTGCAGACATAGCCAACCTTACTTAAGTCATAAGAATGATAATTAGGGTTGCTCTTCAGGAAAGCTCTTAATCACATGCTCACAGAAAGAGAGAGCTTGAAATACCTGTCTAAGCACTTTCCTGAAACAGGCCTTTCTAGGTGAAAGTTGACATATGATGATCATATGGAAAGTCTCTGAATAATTTAATGCCTATTTATAGTCCAGACAAACATGAACTCTCCTTTCTTACTCTGTTTTCACTTGTATAGGATTTAACTTAACTATGAGTTTTTTGGTAATAGTTGGAATTTTTCAGCTGATACATTTGCATCTAAAAGCTTATAAAATGTCATTTACTGCATGTGATGTCTTAGAAAATCTATTTTAAAAGTGCTATACAAGCCCAGAATATTAGAGCATCTTCTTTGAACGAAAATTAGCTATTGGAAAAAAAAATTAAATCCACTTGTAGTGAATATAGACTAGTTAATACCATCTAAGATTAAAAAAAAGGGCTTCTTCCAACATTTCAGAGTCTCATAAAAATTATCCTGGCAGATTTAAAAGGTAAAACCTGTTGTATTTATATTGATGATATAATCAATTTCCCTTAGGACCTGGATCAGCATTTAGCAAATGTAACATCTGTACTATGAATATTACAGTCTCTGAGATTAACTCTACACCTTAAAAATGAAAATACTATAGAATATGAGTTAGCCTGTAGCATATTTTCTCAAAACAAACCATCTGTAGGCCAGGTAAACTGGCAAATCCAGTAGTCTTGGTTTTACAAATTGTTATCACCTATATATTTTAGTTGTCTATCTTTGAAGATCCCATTAATAATGTTATAGGGCAGGAAGAGAAAAACATCAGCTAGATGAGTGTAGAACATTTCTAAAAGCTCTTTAAAACTGTCCAAATAATCATCTTGTGAAGAAGGCCTGCTTGTTAAACGCCTAGTTGTGTAAACGATACCTAGAAGCAAATTTATCAGGCTATAGAGAATTTTGTTTCAGTATCCTGGTATCTATGAGAAAACATTTGTTCCCCATACTGACCTGATAACACTACAGAATATAGTAACACCATAAATAAAATCCATCAGGAAATTTCTAAAAGGAAAGATGGTCCTGCATTTATAGAATTAAACCACTGATGTATAAATTATTTTTATCACTAGCAAATAATACTCAAGCAAATGATTTTCCTTTAATAAAAATATCAAGAGCCCATAATTATACAACTAGTTAAGGATTTCCGAAACTGTTTGGTGTTAGCCTGACTTCTCTCCTACTGAGGTCAGTAACTGGCTCAAGGGAGAGAAAAGTCTAGTCTAGATATTAGTATGGACTTCAGACCAGTCTGTCAAAAGCTTTTAGAAGGGGTATTATTCCATTAGGAAATGTCATCTTAGTGAAACTGTAGTGTTACAGTCGAGCTCTCAAAGTGCAATCACAACACCCATATCCTCTGACAAGCTATTGCAAATGCCAGTAGTCCATATGCAGATGCTAAGAAACAGCCAGGAAGTAAGCATACTGGATGACAATTCATGACCAGTCAATCCACAAAATTTACAAGTTTGAAGGACATTTAAAAACATTCTCCTACAGTTCAGTTTGTTCTCAATGGAGATTTAAAAGAAGGTCACGAGCCAGGAGTAGCAGATCCATAATACCTGTAATATTATTTGCAACTACATTATGGTCTCTCTCTTCTGACCTACAGGACGAGATTAGGATGCTCGTAAGAATCCAAACTATTGAGGAGGGTAAATGTTTAATGTTCTGGAACTGATGATGGAGTGCTTGTTTTTATCATGGTTTAGGATAAGCTATTTGCATAAACCCAGAAGAATTTCAAGTGCTCTACGTACACCAAACAAACAAAAAAGCCAAAACACATCACAATCCCAGGATGGTGCGAGGAATGGAAATTGTTAGCAGCAGCAGCATCATGGGCCTCTGCTTCTCTGCATTTCTCCCACCACTGGTCATTCAGATAACAGATTCCTGATGTGTTTGAAACATGTTACATAAAACCCAACAAAGCCAGCTCCAGCTATTACAGAAAATAGAATAAAAATAACATCATCTTTCCTAACCACTGTCCCTACTGGAATCACTCTGAAAAAAGGCAGGCTAAAGTCCTCCCTGAGGGGGCAATCATGGTGCCATGGAACCAACGATTCCTGGAATCTATAAATAACTGCCCTTCCACCCCCAGACCAAAGTTAGGTGATAAATTCTGCAGATTTAGAATGAGGAAGCAGAAATAAAACTGAGCAGTGGCTGCAGGAGCGTCCCAATTTTGTCATTAGTAAGATTTGAAATTAGGAACGAATGGAGAGACACAGATATCAAACCACATCTATCATGACTGTTAAGTGTCTCATATGTGATACAAGATTCGGGAACTTCAGTTTATATTTCAGGGTGTATGTGGAGTCAGATGAAATCAAGTTATTCAATCTCTTCAATTTGTATGTTAATACAAGACAACAGAAATGACAGTTTAATAGCCATATTGCCAGTTATCAAAAGAACTAATTTGTAACTAAAGGGCAATAAATAAAGTAAATAGCAAACCATTATACACCGACTTGAAACACATTAAAAAAAAAATTCTTCTACCAGGGAAGAAATAAGTCTTTTCATACTCTTAATGAATTTTCACCTGTCTCCCATAAAGGCCAGAATTTCCAATGGGGAAAAATTGCAAAAGTACTACATGGTACTAATACGAATGCTTTGGAAAAAATGGCATCTTTCCTTTGCCAGTTCAGAGAACCATGATGTAGCATGGATCAAAGCTTAATGACCTTTTACTGTATCTACACATTAGACCACAAGTAAAAAAAATATCTTTGTACATCCAACAAAGAATATCACCGTACAAGCATGATTAATAAAATAGGAAATTTCTTTCTTAAAGATAGAGGCAATGAACAATCTTTTTTCATCTTTCAGTAGTGCCACATGATAAAATATAAGTAGTATGTTTCAGGGACTGTTGGAAAGCTGTATTTTTGCCCAAGATGTAGATGTATTTCCCTTAAAAAATAATTGAAAAAATCTTAATACGATGTAGAATTTTTAATAAATCATATTATTTGGTATTTGAAACATATAATTTTATTTTAACCCTAGACTTACAGTGACATTTTTTCTAAATTAAAAATGAACACTACATTGTACACTAAGACCCAAAGCAAGTTTTACTTGGAATGAATAGCACATGTGGCTTTATGGAATTCTAGTAAAATTGCATTGGTGTTACATGAAATGCACATAGGCCATAGTTCTACATTTTCTTACTCTATGGAATGGTAATACTGGATCCTTGTAAGAGCAGAGGTTGGCATAATGGCACCTTCTGCTTTTTATAGCAACCTAATGTATGCTATTTAAAAAACTGAGTGGTGCATCTTAACTTTCAAATGCTATTAAGAGATTTAGTGGAATTTAGTGAATTATGTCAATCTACAGTAATGGAAGGTGTGATCCAGTATTTGAAATAGATACAAATTCCTTAGCAGTAAGCTTAAGTGGAAGCTTAAATTTTATTATCAGAAAAAAATAAGGTAAAAATATTTGTTAAAAAGCTACAGTACGATTTTAAAGTAAGATTTTTAATTCATAGCACTGTAAGTTTAGAATGGCTGTTTTAGGGTGGTCTTGGCTCAGTTCTTTTTTTCCTGAGATACAATACACTTCATCACTCATGCATGAAAAGAGATGACATTTGGATTTTCCAATACTTGGCAGAACTTGGAATTCTGAGGTCTCTATCTTCAAATTTGATTCATATGTTCCTCTGCGAGGGTGGGTGAACACAATATCGCTCACAGTAGTGTTTATAAGCTAGAATTTTGAATTTTGAACTTGTCAAGTCTCTGCAGTAGAGACTGAATGTAATTGGTCACTTCAGGTAGTGATAAATTTAGAATCAAGGTGTGTGTGGGGGGGAAATTAATCTGCATTTGAGTGATTCGCACAAAATCTAACAGTGAAAAAATGCCCCATCACTGTCTATGCGATGAATATTCTGTCAAAACTGCAGTCACATTCTGTTCAATTGAGATTAACTTTACCTGCTGAATGTTGTGAAATTTATTTCAGTAGCCTATGACCACCATATATCAGCATCCGACCCCTATCTATATAAAACAATAAGCATGATCTTAAGTCTGTCTTAAAGGCTGTCTGAGAGATGTATATTTACTGACATATAACCTGACTAAAGCCAAACATCATTACCCCTGTGACTGATTGGAGGGCATCCATAACTTAACAGTTTTATTTCCCTTCTACAGCTGAGCTCCTTGACCATGCTAGCTGAGCTGACATGGCATTTCAAGTCTTGTTACCAGCTCTATGGGGAAAAAAAAAAAAAAAAAGGATGGGGGCGGCAGGAGGAGAGGAGGGACTGGATAAGAAAAAGAAAAGGCACCTCTTCATTTAATCTCTGCAAATCTCTTCATCTTGATCATTGCTGATGGGCTATCAGTAATTTCAACTTGGTTAAGCAGGTGGCTAAGGGTTAAATAAATTCTGCCTGTTTGTTTGCGTTATCATACCTGAATTTAAGAATTTCATTTTGAAGCAGATTTCTCTTTGGCTGCTCCTTGGGAAGTTCTTACAGAGTCAAAGATAGTCTAGAAAAGAAGCTATTTTTGCGGAGAAGCACAAGAAAAAAGGTAAAGTCAATGGCGCAAAGCAACCAGGATTTGAAATTTCTGAATGGAAATCTAAAGGGGGAGTATGGGCTTCATGTATGTATATAGACATGCATACACCAATTTAGATGAGGACAACAGGAACAAAGGTCATCAGTAATCCTCCAGACAGAAGGATTTTTCCCCGACTGCTTTAATAGATTGTTGAAATCTAAGAATAGCTAACTACTGATTCATGAATGAATCATGATTTTAAAAGAAAATAAAATGGGTCATGCCATTTTGCCTGCAATGGGTTCAATTATCTTGCACACTCCTGTTTTGACACCCAAAGAATTATTTACAGCATGCACAACTACCTATTTGTCTCAGCCAGTGTGTGTACTAATGTGCTGTTAATAATACATTCTGTGGACTCAGTATTCCTTTTTCTTACATCAGCCTTATTGTTTATTTAAGTATTTACTTTTGGAGAATATTCCTGGTTTATTTCAGTACACGACACTCCAAGCTCAATATCAATCACATACATACATTTTCACATTTAGCTGCAGTAGGGTGATCTTGGAACAACCACACTCCTCATTACTGAGACACAAGGAAATACACACTGAAATTTATCTAAAATAATCAGAAGAGTTAGTGACTTAAATAGCGGGTGGTGTCCTTTTAAAGGAGGTAGAGTATTATGGTTATGTTTTGAAGACTCATATAGCTGCTTTGCCTCATGCAGGTTTAAGTCTATATATAGTCTCCTTTTACACAGCAGTTGATTTTTCATACTCAGATTACCTGTATTTTCAGTATTTTGCTACTGAAAGGCAGTGAACTAGTTTAGAAAGAAGTCAGATTCTGGTCACAAATCTTGAGTGTAAGAGCATGCATGCTATAGTTATCCCACATGGCGAGTGCCTTGACTTGTTTCCTTCAGCTTTCACTGTTTGACATAGAGAATTCCTAATGCCTACAAATAAAACCTCTGAAGTTTGAGAAAAAATTAGGAGTAATTCAAATATGCGAAGGGGTTGGTAAAGATGATTCAGGAAATTCCTTTGAGGTTTTCAAGACAAATCTGTATAAAGCCCTGAGTAATGTGGTCCAATCCCACAACTGACCCTACTTCAATTAGGAACTGGACTACAGACCTCCAAAAAGTCATTCTGACTGAGTTATCCTCTAAGAGTATGATTCTAAATCATTGTTCTGACAGAAACCATAAGCCTGTTAAGGATTCTAGTAAAAGCCTTGTACCACCCATCTACACTCTGGAGCACTGCAGTTCAATGTTCCAAAGAAATGACCAGTCTCTTGTGGAAGATACATTGATGCCCAAACCTCCTTTTTGTTCTCTTTACATTGGACATTTTCACTGTATTCTTACAATACTTCATTTCTTAATACAGAATAAACTGTTTCATTGTAGTATAGTCCACAGTGCAATTACAAAGAACATACAATTCAGTCCTTTGTACAGTACCCTTGGGCAGGTTATTCAGAGTCTGATACTTTGAAACACCAACAAACGTGAAAATATTTTCAGTCCTCAATTTCCAATACCGACGTACATATGGCAGCAGACATGAAACTGTGTATCTTTTCCAGTCTACATATGTAGATGTTTTGTGCTTACTCATTGAAGTCCAAAATTACATCAGTCCTGCAATTTAACTTTCCTTGCAGAAAGAGAACAAATATGAGATTCAGCCTTCTATGTAAGCTTGCTTCAGGGCTTCTCAAACCACAGTCTAGATTGTCTACCTCATTTTTTTTTTTTTCTCCGAAGGGCAGCATACCAGAGAAGCTTGGAGTTACTTGCTCCTATAAGACAGTCTTTGGCCTAAAGGGAGGGTCTTGCAGACATAATAGCATGAAGTCCAGACTGCTGCCAGTTAAGTTTTTTCTCCACTCACTCATATGTGCTGTATGGCACGTCTCTGCGGACACTGTCTTACTGAAAGCCTTGTTGACACAGTCTCTCTCATGCCTTTGCCTTCTCCCTATTACAGCCCTCTCCCTCTTATAGAAACTAGAACAGACAGAACCTGTCACTGGGCTGCAGAAAGCCATGCAAATAGCTATCAGAATTCAGATGCAGATTGACTTCACAACAGCATTTCATAGTATAGCTTCTCCCCAGTTTAACATTTTTGTAGACTCCTGTTTCCTAATCCAAATCCTACATAACAAAAAGCTGCAGGGATTGCCAACTGCATAGCTTGAGTGTGTTTCAGTATTTTTAAAACAAGGACACTTCTTTATCTCTGTGTCTTTCCCTCACACTTCTGGGAGTTTTAATAAAGGGAAGAGCAGGATGTACTTCCTCAAAGAGCTGCGCCAGTTAAACAAATAAAAGTCCCCAAATACTTATTGTACTCCTCCCTCTTTCATAAAAAGCATGACATGGATATCTTCATACAAATTAATTAGTGTGTTAGAATCATAGAACAGTTTGAGTTGGAAGGGTCCCTTCAAGGTCATCTAGTCCAACCCCCCTGCAGTCAGCAGGGACATCTTCAAGTAGACCACATTGCTTGGAGCCCCATCCAACCTGACCATGAATGTTTCCAGGGATGGGGCATTGACCACCTTCCTGGGCAACCTGTGCCAGCATTTCACCACTTATTATAAAAAATTTCTTCCTTCTATTCTTCTGAATCTATCCTCCTTTATTTTAAAATGTTTACGCCTTGTCCTATCGGCTAATAAATATTTACTGAGAAAATAATTAATTTCCTCCACAAAAATAATTCCTAACTTCAGTCTAAAACTGCTATATTAATGACAGCCAGTGTCATTAATATATCTGTCAATAGCTTAGAAAATACTGTTCTAATAAAACAGTAGGCTGCAATCAGCTATTAATAGAATTCAGTAACTTGGCAAAAGTCATGCAAGTTGCTCATCAACTCATATTTTTACAAGTTACAGACTCATGGGAGCAATCTTTGCACAACAAAAATATTAACTGGAATAAAGCCATCATTTTGTGAAATGTTTTATGGAAGCAAAAAGTACACACAATTCTGTTTTATTAACAAACTCTTGACCTTACAGATTTTAGTGTCCATATTCAAAATGCTACTGTTCAACTAACCCCAGAGTGGATCTTATTCCTTCTCTAAGTCCAGTGGACTTGTGGCAGGAGGGATTAAAGCAGAAGGATACTAAAAACAACTGAAAATTTGGAATATTAAGTGGATATATTACCAGTTGCTTCCATAGTTGTCATTAAGGGACCAAAAAAAAAAAAAAAAAAAAAAAAAAAAGAAAAAAAAAAGAAAAAAAAAGAAATAATATGTTGTTACAGTCAAAGTTCCTCAAAAACACCACTTTGAGTTCTCAGTTCTTTGCAGGGCTGCTGCAAAAGCATCAGGTAGATTTTTCAAAAAGCTTTTAAAGAATTAAAAGTCAAATATCAAGAGTATCATATGTTGGTTTCATACTGACTAAGCATAAATTAATTATACATGTTGTTGTGGGGATGTTACAATTTCTGCCAGTTTAGGACACTGTGTGTGTATAAATATATAAATACAATATATATATAAAAATACACAGAGAGATTTGGAACTTAAATTCTGTAACATGACAATTTTAGAAATACTTGATTTTTTTAGCATTTACAGGTGTAAGCCACAATTTTAATTTTAGCTTTTAACTTTTTAAAAAAATATGAATGAAGTTTAAAAGCTATTTAGTGATACAATCTACAGATACATCTGTAGACAGTTTCTCTTTTCTGACTGAATGCTCTCTCTCTGGGTGCTGACGCTGGGTGAAAAGTTGTGTAGGTTATTAGCTAGAAAAAAAAAAGGCACATTAAATACTTTACTTTTCTTCCCCTGCCCAGAGGTCCTTTGCCAGGGAAGATGCAATTCTCAAAATTAGTAATGCATCCTGCAACATCTCCACATGTAAAGAAAACTGCTAATCCAGGAAGCCTAGATCAGATTTACTGCTTAAAAAAACCCCACTGTTTTTTCATCAAATTTACTTTTTCTTCAACAGTCTTTCAGCTATCAATCTGATAATGGCTGCTTGATTCTGCACTTGTGTGACTGGGGACAATTAGTATTCCAGTCTATGTTATGTTAATCTATTGATCTGATGATAGAATTTGTCTCCTTAAACAACAAATTTTAGGAACAGAATTTATCCACCCGTAGGTTTCATTCCACTGAAGGGTAAATTAATGTAGGTTTGTAATGTCTTTGTGTATCCAAAAAATTTAAACACATTGAAAGAACTGGAAAGGAGATTTAATTTAAGAGAAAAGTAAGGCCATTATATAAACAGCACAGATCTCATCCAGAATATGTCACATAAATATCATACTATGAAACAAGAAATGTAAATTATCATACATACTCTATAATTGAAAAGTGTATTATACATTAGTGAAGTCACCCATTTATCTAATCATAATCAGTTCCAATAAAATCTCATTTAGGAAAGTTGAATGTAGTTCAGGGTGGATGGTTATGAGGATATCAGTCATGTGAGTGTGCACTGAAACAGTTTTGAAAGATAGTTCTTATATGTAGAAATCCAATTATTGCATACGTCATGTGAAAGAAACTTACACTAATATGGGCTAAAACTGTGGCATTCAAAACTAGAAAAAAAGTAAAGCAAGTATACTGAATAACTCTATTTTAAATAATATTTTAAGGAAAATTTTACTCAAGATTTTACATTTGCAAGAAGCCATTACAAGAATGACATGGTGTTTTATACTAGTAAGAAACAGTTCAAAAGCAGGGGAAAAATCCTGATACACCATTTGAAGGTTCTGATGATGTACAGCTTGGATCCGTACCTCCCATGCTTGGTTTTATAAATCCAACCTTTCAATAGGAGAAATTCCAATTGATCAATCATATGCAAGTCTGTTACAAAAGGAAGCGCAACCATTTTCTATCACTGCTGTCCTTCTAGATAGAATAGCCTCCGGACATGAAGTGGTTTTGTTGATCTTGTTCTTGTAAAAAGACATGAAACAGACTCATTTTGCCACTCATACAGCACATCATTCCACATGAATCGAAGGAACATTTACTATCTGGGTTTCAAAAGAAATGCCAGTGACTTAATCCAACAGTAAGGGAATATGAATAAAATGTGTATCGTGACTAGAGCTGAAGAAGCAGTTTCATTATCGGTACTTAATGTGGTAGCATTAGCCTCTTCTGGAATTTTCATTAATGAGGTTTTTTAGTTCCGTTCCTCCATTTATTGTTCACAGCTGCTCACATAACCACTTGCATACACTTACCATAATCTATGGATTATTTGTTATACTTCCACCGCTTTTCCAGCGGTGGTAACCTAAGATACATTGGTATATTTCACCTACATGTTCCAAAATTTAAACTTTCTATATGGCTAATCGCCGTTCCATTGTGAATACCCGTGTACATACATACCAGTGGTGATATTTACATGCAGATATATTCAAATCACTTTTGAATCCTTCAGTAGCGTGGGGAATAACAACTCAAATGTCTGAATGTTCTTCATTAAAATAGGGTACAAGAAGTAAGACAACTTTAGCTTGACAAAAAGAATATTCAAATATCCTTTTTAATTTTTTTGGTACTTACTACACTCCGGATGTGATCCTTCATCAAATACTGCAATCCCACCTTGTTTCTTACATTGGGATCTGTTGGTTCCTTCACTAATTCTAGGGGATTCTAAACAAAAGGACTTCAGAAACTTATGGGGAACCATTTTGACTATCCTGTTCTTGCAGCTGTATCTAGCCCTGATTTGCTCTGTTTGGCCTGGCTAGATGTACAACCATATATACACGCAGTTTATCCCATTTCAGTAATATATGACTAGACTAGGGCACTTGGAAAATAATCATCATGATCCACATGAGTGATCAAGATTCCTTATCCCCATTTTTGTGTTCCATCGCAATATCTGAAAGTAGGAGAAAGCTAATTTACAAGCATATAGACTGTTTTCAAGAGGAAATGAAGACAGAGCTGTCAATCACATGTTGATGGAAAACAACTGGCCAAACTGTACGTTATACTTGCAACCACGCCCTATTAGAAGTGACTCTTGGTTGCACATAGGCCACCTTCCGACATCACTTGCTTCTAATAAGCCACCTGATCTGGATCACAAAGGACATGCAACAAGACTCCTGATTAGAAAAGCATCTTTAGGTAGTAAGGAGAGACATTAAGAGGGACCCGAACTATCCCCATACACCACCACAGATTTATTCCTTACTTCTTGATGAGTTTCTCCATTCTCCTTATTTCTCCATTTTGTTTTCCTTTGTAGTACCTCTTAAATTAGGTGAGATTTAGACAGCTCCAAAGCTCGTTATGCAACTCTTTGAGAAGCCACTGTGCAATCATTTCCCTATCTAAGTAGATTTGTATGTGCCTGAATTACCATGGTCAAAATTATCTGCCATTCTCACACTCCAAGCTTGAAAGCAGCTACATTATTTGACACTTCCTGAAGATGTCCTTCACACCAGTAAGCACAATCAAACCAAAGCAAAGCTAAGAAACACTATATGACTTCAGAGATCCCTCTTTCCTTCCATTATGCCTGCTGTTATCATTTTCCTTTTCAAATTATGGGAACACAGACCATGGTTGAAGGATTGACATGCTCAGCATTTACTAATACTGCCTATAAATCCTCTGAATTAACATAAACCACAGGGTGTTACTTCCTAAGCCACAACATACTGTGCTTCTAGAGTTAGCTCAGTGAAGTAAGATGCACTCAAAAGACATGTGCACCTAAGAAAACTACTCTTCATCAGTTCCACTGCACAGGAACAACATTTAAACATTTCATGCACAGTAGCATGATTCTAATCACAAAACACACAGGACAAAAAGGAGACCTAACATCTCCATAGAAGACACACTACTGGTACGGAAAGGCATAAAGAGCTAGATGAGCTCATGGCAAGAATTTAAGAGAAGATCAAACACTGCAAGCACAACAGCTTTCACTGCTGGAGAACTGTGTCTAAACAGATCAAGATGTGAGAAGGTGCAAGACGAATGCTACACCAAATATTCTGTACCTAGAATTTAGTTCCATTCTCTGGATGGATCTCTGGATTTTCATCTTCTTCATCTCAGCCTGTAGAAGTGGTATTATGCATATACTGGTCCAAGGATCAGCTCTTCTAACAATATTCTGAAAACGCACTGCTCAATATTTTGTCCTTTATCCTGGAAGGTTCAGCTTGACAAAGGTCTGTGGCTATTGTTCACTATGAGAACTGCAATACCTTCACATTCCCTAGGGACATTTCTTTGCAATCCCAGCAGAATGTGTGACCTTTAAAACATTTAATTTAAAAACAATAATTCTACAGTAGAAAAACTTCCTGTGAAGTTACTCAGAAAGCTAAAACCTGCTTACTGTTCTCCTTCCCACTTCATACCATCTAGCTTAAGCCAGCAGTGAACAATTTTGAAATATGCTGGGCTTTAGCCAGCAGTTTAAATGAGTATATGTGATTTAGTTCATATTTTCAGGCCTCTTTATTAAATACCTCCCAGTTCCATCTTGCCTAATATTTGATCCAGCAAGTTTAACGACCCTTCCTTCATTAAACATTACAAGCTTTTTAAGACCTTGGCAGTGCTGCATTTCATTCAATAACCTAGTGCTGCTACAAAGTCAACACTGAGTGCCAAGTTAATCCCTCGTGTCCACTAATTACGTCCAGTGCTGCAGCTTCTTGGGTGAGCCTGAATCACTGGGGAAGTGCAGGATTTCCAGGCCAATGGATTCAGCACTCCAGCCATATCTCATGTCTTGACACTAGATGTCAGCGAAGGGTAATTGTTGTCTCAATTTAGAGGCCAGCCCAGGTAGCTACTAGCAACCTCTGTTAATGTTTTATAGCAAAGGTGAAGTATAGCTTAATACAAGCATCTGACATATATTACAATAAAAAAAGGATATAGTTGTCTAGTGTTTTTAAAGTCAGTCGTAAAAGATGAATAATGATGCAGTTTAAAGCTAAAAGACAGCTGCCAAGCTGAATGGCCATGATGGATGTCTAAACACCCAGTGTAGAGAAAACCTGTTCCCTAGAGACCACCATCCAAAAAATTAATTACTACGATTCAGCATCTTTAAATGTGCCACTTAATATACTGCCACCATAATTAAATTTCCAGCCCTGTGACCTTGAGACCATTTCCTGAGATAATAAATGAGATCAAGGTTTAATCGATGCACATGAAAGTAGAATCTGTCCAAGGAAGCACAAAACCATCACGATGTAGTCAAGGTCAGGAAACAAAAACCAAGCGAAGCTGCGAATCAACACTAATTGCTTTCTTATGATAAAAGATGTTTATTTTAATTTGCTTTATTTGCAAACAACTGTTCCATTGCATACTCCCTGACAGCAGCTTTTAAACTCTAGCCACGGATTAAGTCGGTAGAGGGCATATTTGCCTCCTTGTAGATAGCACTTCTTGTAGCAAATGAAGCCATATTCAGTAGCACACCGAGATCTGATAACCAAGCTCATCCCACATCAAACAATACAAAGACAGGAACAACTGACTGCTTCAGGTACACTCCTTCCTCTCTAATGCAAGAAACCAAACAAAAATGAGAGACTTTGCGTACAGATACAGAGATATGAAAGCTATTTTACATCCTTTTGATGTCTGAGTGACGCAAAGGGTATGGTCTGACTTTCACTGTTGGACTTTACTAAACCAGACACTGTACGTGTCTGATATCTAAATATCTGAAGATGTAACACCACCTAGTGGAGGAGCTATTATTTTAACAGAAGTCAATATTATTGGAGTTGTCATGCACTGAATGTGTTGAAGTGAAAGACTGTCTGTAGATAAGTCAAGTCTCCTTAATTGTACACTGTTAGAGAAATGAGAACTAGGTCATAGTGGGGGAAGCATATGTTTAAAAAAATAAGATTGTCTAACTTTTTGAGTTAGATTAGCGTGTGTCCTTATGCCTAAAACCTTGGAACTTAATCTTAGAAACCATTAGTAAGAGGACTGAGAGATGAAACAGTGAAACAATGTAAGCAATAGATCTTTAAATACTAGTACTTGGATGTATTGTTTTGTAAGGTAGCTATTAAACAACAATATCAATCCTGTCAACATCAAACAGATTACATTATGAACCACTATAAATTCCAAGGTTAAAATGCAAGTGATGTAATAGAAATAACTTCTATAACTCTCATGCAAACAAAGGAGGTTGGGTGATATACAGAATCCTAGTGGTGTCAGAAACAAAGATTGCATAGAGCTCTGAAATCACTCCATACCAGTAAGACCAATGTACAAAAATTTGAAGCAAACCCAAAAGAGGACAAAACAGAACAGTTCACTAACCATCAGCGGTTAGACACTTCCAGTTACAAAAGAACTCCGAAGACACGAGGGCAGGGGGAAATAACATACAGGCTGCTGTGATGAAACGTTAACTTCACTGAAAGTTTCCAGAAATAACAATCATCAGGGCACATCTTCTGAGGACCCTATACATATTTAACATTTACTTTAATCCTGTGAGTATGGATGCACATGTGTAAAATCTGAAGACACACTAAGCGTGATGAAAACAATTACTTCCCAGTTAAAACCTACCAACTACCCTTGAGAAAGGGAAAGTATTACTAAAACAGCTATCGTGTTTATAAAATGATGTGATGATATCCCCTTGAGAACTCAAACCAGCTATAGCCCTGAAAGATAGGTAATATTAGCCCGGAAAAAACAAATTAACAAAGCAATTAACCAAAATCCTAAGATATTACTGTTTCAGAACAAAGTCTTCTGGTGGATGAAGATAAACGGTAGAAATTGTCTTGATTTAGGCTGAGACAATGCTATACAGAAAATGAAAACCAACATCTGCTGAAACTTGTAGCTACCTTCAGTCTGACGCAGCTAAAGTTGGACTCAAAAAAAAAAAAAAAAAAAAAAAAAAAAAAAAAAAAACCAACCCACCCAAATAAAACCCTCAAAAAATCACACGGCCCTTTCGCCACACCCCCTCTTTTGTAGCAAACCCGGAAAAACACCCCCCCCTCCC
>JANIJG010010747.1:0-40655 GCA_024611175.1 Megaceryle torquata | reverse complement strand
GCAGCAGCACCGTAGAGAAGGAGTAAAAAAAATAAAAAATAAAAAAAAAAAAAAAAAAAAAAAAAAAAAAAAAAAAAAATCAATCTACTCAAGTTAACACTTTCAAAATTTCCATGGACTTTTGGCTACATTCCTGTGTTTGTAGGTAAGCTGGGAAATTCATTCTGCCTGACTTTAAACTTTTCCTTCTGTCATTCTCTATATACCAGTAAGACCTTTAAAGAATGAAAGCAAGGGGAAGCAAAGTCTTTTATCTGACAGCTAGTGCTGTAAATAACCCACTGTTCTAACACCATTCTCAAGAAATCTCTTTGCATGACAAATGCCACAGACTACCAATACTGGTAGTTCCCATCTTTTGTTATTGAAAGATCCATTCAGATGCATCAAGACAACCTGAAGGCTACTTCTGATAAGAACAATGGGCAGTTTCAAAGGAGAATAGGCAATGCTTCAATTACACATTTTTGTGTTATGTTTTTAGCCTAATTTGGTCTCTTTGTGATAAACAAGATGTTTTACATATGCCTACTAGGAATAATTGATAGTTCATGCTTCTGTGTGTTATACTTGTTAAAATATTTGCATTTAAAAGCAAAGTTGGACTTCTAGCTCTAGGCTACATATGTGTCTTTCCTAAGGAGTCTCAACTAGAAGAAGCATTTTGAATTATAATTGTCTTCCAAATCTTAAATTAAGAGAGACAGAACACTGTTAACCCTTCACTCAGATCACTTATCCATGTGAAAACAAATTGTGATTTAGGAAAGTTGAGTAGAGACCTAGCAGATAGGCTGGAGTCACTTGACTCCTATATTCAATTAGTAGGATTAGACAGATGAGTGAAGATTACTTGCACTGTCAAGTGTTGGAAGATTAGGCCTCAACATTAGAACACATGTAAATTATGAGGAGATCAATTTTACATAGAAGTAAATTACTTGAAACTTTGCAAAAAATAGTAATAGACTATAAAAGAGAAGGTCCTGGGTTCAAAACACTTGCTCAACTCCTCACAGAGACATTGCTTGCCTTAAAAATAAAGGTGGGTTGCATAGGATGCTTCCTGTGTTGGAAACTTTACATGTGCACTACAGAAATATGCTATACAGAGATGCAAATCAAGTGGTTTTAACTGAGGCTGCCATAAGAAACAATACAATGTTTTGAGATAAACATTTTCAAAAGTGATTTGTTACTTCTCCATGTTTCTCTTCTGTGATGTGGAAACATTAAGAACATGCCTTCTCAAGAGACTGAGGAGACAGCAACAATCAGAGTTTTCCTACTCACAGACTCTTCTAAAATATTTGGAACTTAACACCACAAACCAGTACCTCCTTCACTGACCTTGGTGTCTGCAGAGCTGTTTCTCTCACATGTTCTCACTCTTCCATCTGCTGTTGTGTAGCAATTTTTTCCCCTTCTTAAATATGTTATCACAGAGGTGCTACCACTGTCACTGATGGGCTTGGACTTGGCCGGTGGTGGGTCCGTCTTGGAGCCAGCTGGCATTGTCTCTATGAGATGTGGGGGAAGCTTCTGGCATCTTCTCACAGAAGCCGCTCTTGTAGCCCTCCTGCCCTGCTATGAAAACCTTGCCACACAAACCCAATACATTGCTAAACCTAACAGAACTTTGCAGCTGCAGCAGAGCTGGCTTTCTCTATTCCTTCCCACACTTAACGCAGTCTTGCAACAGATGTTGTGTCAAACCCCACTTATTTTCATCTCTCCTATTTATTGTCTCTTGCTCTAGTAAAAAAAATTTAAATTAAAAGAAAAGAAAAAAAAAAGAGAGAGGAAGGTAGGGAAACTGGCTGGGCTATTACCTTCTTCTAAGGGAACCACCTTCAAGGGACAGAGCAGAGGTAAGCAGCTGTCACATCTGTTAACAGTTCTGGATTATTGGACGTCTTGAGTTGTGGACCAACCATATTCAGCTTCACTAGCAGCTGCATATGAGTGTTCATGTCAGTCTAGGTAGTGCCTACAACCAGCCTCAGTGTTAAAAAAAGTGCATCTATCTAAAGCCCAAGAAAGACAGAGACTTTGTTTTTATGCACACTCATCATTCTGTCCTGTCATTCATTCTGCAGATGCATAGGGATTTGCCTTACTAGTTCATATTTTTGTTTTCACTAGAACATTATTGATATTACTGCTAGATGGCAAATGAAGCCTGTGGTATCAAAAATCATGTAAAGGAAGAGCAGAGTCCAGTACAGTTGATAAATACATCACCTAGAGAAAGAAATTGGAATGAAGTAACAGCTTGACAGTAGCAAGGGGTCAATTGCTTACTTCTGTAGTCACAAAAATACGTATTTTTTTCTAAGATCTTTTTTGGGATACACTGCAGAAAAAAATAAGATTAAATAGGTTGTAATGTTATTTGGTCAACCAAAAGGAAATATATATATTAACAGGTACTATATTGAGCTAAGGGACTTGCCTTCATCATTCCAATCAGAAAAATTAAGCTTTAACTAGTTTTGAAATATTTAACTGCCCTTATATGGGCACCAACATGTTTTGCTGGAAAGAGAGACTTTTTATTAATAGATTCCTGCTCTACATTCTACACCGAAGATGAGAGAACTAAGTGCTTACAGTGAAACAGTAGGGAGGCTTATTAAATCAATACACATCTGTTACATAATGGGCTCTAAGTCAAGAATGTTTTTCTGAAAACCTCTCAGCGAAATGTTGCTTGTCTGGCACTGTTTTCCTACAGCTATTCCCTTGTTGAGGGATCCCCTCCAGAGCTGACCATCTATTTTGTAGTTTTCAGTTCCTAATAAGCATATCCAAACATCGCTGCCAAATGGAAAGGATTCTCCAAAACTCTCAGACAGTATTTTCAACTGTGCCATCAAGGAACAGCAAGATGCCGTGAAGTTTAAATCGCTTCATCCCATAACAAAAGGTTAAGGCCTTAAGAACTAAGTAAGCTAATGGGAGCCAAAAAAATCCCCTCTAATTGTTCCAACATGCTAGTAACAATTTGTAATTACATCTTGAAATATCTGCAAAATTATACAAAGATATGTGTCAACACATAAATATAAAATACATTAGTGTATTAAATATAAATTATATTTTATGGCACATGCACAAGACTGTTGGGACATGTAGACCTTTCTTCTGAAAGACAGTGTGTTCTCATGGCTCAGTCAGCAGACACAGTGCTACTTTGTGTTGTACTTTACCCTTCTAAAGGCATACTCAGTAAGTCACTTCCCAGTCTGTGTGCATTCTTATCTTTTGTCTGTCTTGCTTATTTTTGCTACAAATTGTGTGAGGCAAATGTTGCCCCTTGCAGTATCCATGAAATGTTCAGCAATTACATTCAGAGCCCCTGGGCACTGGTGTAATAAACATGAATAAAATAATATTTACCCAGTTAGATACAGGTAAATATTTTACCTTTATCACCTTAAAGTTAACACATAGCTCAATTCTTAACTAATGTGTCTGTATTCACTTAGAATGTGAATGTATTAAATATTAACATATATTTAATAGATGTAATGAATAGGAGCCTGAGCAAATAAAGTAAGATGCTCTGAAAAATAGTAGGAGAGGCAGAAACATCAGCTTATATTTATGAAACTTCACTCACCTCTGTGATATTTCCATCAAATGCATAAATTTGGCTATTTCCGTAATATCTGAATTCACGTTCTACAGACATGCAAATGTCTTTTCTGCAGTGGAAAACAGAAATGAGAAATACGCATATAAGGCTGTCATCTACTGACTCACCGTTCCAATTCCTAATACAGTGGCGTCAGTAATAGCACTGACTGTGGACAGAAAAAAAGTAGAGGATGCCTGGTGTTTGCACACTAAACAGTGTGAATCGTAACATATCAGTATTACTCTATCCCTTATAAAATCTTAAGACTTTATTTAATGAATAAGATGCTACACAACAATCTAATCTGTACTTTTCCAAATTAGTCACAAACCATCTGGTTTCTCTCCAATTACTTGATTTTTTTTCCTATATCTCTAAATATTACTGACCTAAAAAAGATTTCATCAAAGGCTGCTAGAATCCTAACCCCTCCAGCAACTATTAAATTGGTCCACTCTATGTCCTGTGCTGATAAATCATTATACTCCAGAGCCTTACAATCCATGGTAGTATCTCAATTAGAGATAAAGATGAAGCAACAGTGTTACAAATTCATCCATCCATCTAAATACGACTTCATTCTTAAATAAAATAGAAAATCTATGTACAGTGATCCCTACTCAGTCATTGCTAAGCTCACCAAACACAGACACTGTTTCTGCAGTGAGCTAATCAAATGGTTTAAAATCAAGTTTAAAGTTATGTGAGGTGTCCTGCCAAAGTTAAATGACATTGAAAACAGCATACTCTTCCTTCTTTCTTAGGTTTTCTTCCAATCTCCATTAAGCAAACTGGATTTATACATAGTTTTTGAGTTTGCCTTGACAACTACTCAGCTTAGTCAGTGAAGACTCTAGCTCACAGAGGTAACATGTACCAGAGATTCAGGGTATCCAGAAAAGAAGAGTGAACCGATTTAATTTCTTTGGTTTTATTAACAGATCATCCTAGTAAAGAGACAAGAGTCCAGCTCAGCCTTTCTGTCTCCAATGCTAAAGCTATTCCCAAAGATGTCATAAGGCCCACAGAATTTATTACCTTTGGCACTAAAATGCCAATACCATATGCCAGCAGTTCAGGAGGTTTCAAGTAAGCTTGGAAGTAATATGAGATTTATTTTTTTTTCTTCTAATAGATAAATATTATACATATGATTGAGCCACACTCTCTAAAGCTGAACAAGAATGACCCAAATAATAAGTAACTATTCTCCTATCAGTGGATCTTTTAAACTCTAAATTTCAATATGCTGAAAGTAGGCTCTCTTGTCAGCAGAGGTATTCTGAAAGAACAGAGCACTGTTTATGCAGTTTCTGTAATGCCGCTTTTCTAAACTTATACTTCCATTCCATTAAAGGCGGTAGCCACTAAATGACAGGTATTACTTTAGCCTCAGTTAAGAAAAACAAGCAAGCCCATTTCTTCTCAGATCATCACTAGAGTAGAATCTTTAATTAAAACAAAACAACTCCCCCCCCCCAAAAAAAAACCCCAACAGAAAACAAACAAACAAACCAACCACCACAAAACAAAACAAGCACCACAACAAAACCAAATAAACCATTAACCAAACCTCTTTTTCGCAGTGAGACTTGTCCCATTTGACCAAATAATCTCTCTGGATTTATAGTGATCACTTCCAACCTACTGCAGATTTTCTGGTTTGTGGGGTTTTTTTGTTTGGTTGGTTTTTGTTTTGGTGTGGGGTTTTTTGGTTGGTTGGTTGGTTGGTTTTTTTTGTTGTTGTTGTTTTGGTTTTTGTTTGTTTGTGGTTTTTTGTTTTGTTGTTTTCCCTTATGGAACTATCAAGAAGGTGTTAAACACAGCCTCATTTCACTACTAAAATTTGGCACCTACTGGAACTTTCAGGAAATTATTTGGCATTCTCTTTGTACTTGTTTTTAGTAGAGCATGAGAACTTGGAGTACAATAATTTCTCCTTTAGGTAACAAACAGATTCTAATTTGTCTGTGTATTGGAATACTGTAAATCAATCAATGGAAATCTATCTTGCAATGACAGCTTTTCCACATTGCTTTGGCATCATCATCCCCCACCTGACTAGTCTAAAATAATCAACGGTTTTAAACACAAAGTGTCTAGCTCCCTGGATGGGTTCCATGGACAGCTAGGTCTCATAACTTCCAGGGTACTTTGACCTTCTTGAGATAGATACTCAGTATATTTTGCCAGATTTAGATTCTATTTCAGTGAATCATGAGATGACGCTGAAGATGTCTTAAAGATTTTATATCTTCCTGAGATCAAATGCTTATTTTACAGTCTTTAATTAATGTGTTTCTTCTTATCATACACATAACCTCAGCAAAAGCACATCCATAGCAAATTAAATTTGAAACAGTCAATAGTCTGCTACCTCACAGTGAGAATTTATGTTTTACCAGTGTCTTCAATTTAGTAATAATATTTTTTTTTGTTTCAGAGAACTTAGTGGATGCCACACTCACTCTTCTCTAGCAGACATAGTGCTTATCTAATTACTAACTAATCTGATCTAATTACTGGCAAGCTGCTCATCTAGGAAGGCTGGTTAACTGTAGCTTTAGTTACTACCACTCCTCCTATCTTTTTGAAGTACAACACAGGTTGATAGAAAACATTCTTTAATTTTAGATCAGATTCCAGTATCAAAATGTAACTAGTTGCCTATATAATCATGCATTTCAAATCATGATTACTTTTATCCACCGCTCACAGACCTCTATGTTGGCTTGTCACACCTTAAAAGGAGCCAATAAAATATATTTGCCATGGTTGGCAAGGAAGGAAAATTTTTAACTTCAGCAGAGGAGTACTCTAGCTGCTAGACTACTGTTAATTAATCTCACTGTTTTAAAATAAGTGTACAAGCCAGATACATACAATAATGCTGACAATTCATCCAGTTTGGGACTGTGTAGCTTTAATGGTTTACCTCCATCTTTACAGTTATCTTAAGATGAGATTGCTCTCTATGATCTTTACTTGTTCTCTTAAAAGAAAAAACATAGTTTTAATACTGGATTTTTTATTTTATTCTGAATCAACTTTTCTGAGTCAATTCAGTGTCCTGTGTATCAGTGGGTCAAATTTCATACTGAATTTTAAGTTATATTCCTAACAGGTATGTACAATGACATTGTATTCCAGTGCTACATATCAGTTAGCCTTAGAAACAGCTGTTCTTTTACTTTTTTGATTGTAAGACTATTAAACTATTTTCTTCCCCTCTGGAGTTCAGAACTAGTTCTTCTAATATTAACACAGCATTTTGCTGCTATCTTTATGGGAGCAGTGAATGTCTACATTGTAGGTATAAGGTTTTTTTGAAACACACTTGTCTGGCATAACAACTCTCTTCAGCTTGAAAGGCCTTTGGAACAAGCCCTAATTCTGACTACAAAATTAATTTGAATTGCATCTCTGTAAGGGAACAGCATGATGCCTACTGTGAAATGAATATTCCTACCATATCAATCTTTTTTAAATTTTGTATCTTAATATGACCCATGACTTAAGTCACCTTTTGTACTGCTTTCTGTTTGATTATAATTTTATCTATTAATCATGTTAATCCAATAGAATCTGCCTTTATCAAATGCAAGTCAATTACACACTTCATCAAATTATAATTTTAATGAAAGACATTTTTTAAGATTTAATACCAATTAGGGATGTGTTTAGGGAAGTGTGTCTAGCTTTAGACCATGTGAAGACTTGGCTTTCCACTGAGAAGGTAGCTTTCATATTCGCTTCCAGGTCAAGTAGCTTGAAGAACACTTCTGAGTAGACACTGAACTCACAGCAGACAGTTTTTGCCTATGCACATAGGCACTGTCCCACCTAAAAAAAATATCTGCATGCCTACTGTCTGATCACAGAGAGGCATTGGGCTAGGTAGACTTCAAGGGACAGACTATGATTTGCTACATGAGTATTAAAATGAAGAGGAAGGCTATACTGGCCAATGGCTGTAAACCTAGGATATGACAATCAGATGTACCAGCCCCAAAGATGACTGGATATTGAGATCCCTTACCCACAAAGGATTACTCAGAAAAGCTTCTCTGACTGTAACAGCCATTTTTCTATCCCTTTTATTTCCCTGCAGCTAAAACTCAGAAGAGCAACCTCTGTATATCATGAGTTCATTTGCCAGCTTCCATTAAATCCTAACCCAAAAATCAAGCTCTGGAACATTATGCAAAAATTAGCCATGCTTTCTTTTTGATTTACCATACGATCACACCTGAAAGAGTCATTGATGTGATAAAGAAGGTGTCCTGCAGCCTCTCCCATTCCAGACTTGCTTTCCTGACAGCTCCAGGGAATCTTTCTGAGAGCAATGGCTTAATCTACAGGGAGGTCCATGTACCAGCCCTTTCAATACTCCAGAATCTGGTCATTCACCCCAGTATCCCTTTTCTTGGTATTTCCAGAGTACAAAATAGTCTGTCCACTAAATAAGACACCTCTTAAGTTATAATATATTACACTGAGGTCCTAACAGTACCATTATACAAAAGTTCTGCAGGGAAGAAGGGATGACTGCTGTTAAAAGATGGACACACAGATACATCATGCACACACAAACATTTCACTGGCAGTAACATCACAGATTCAGATGTTCAGTAACACAAAGACTAAGTAAGACAGTGTTCTTTACATATTTACACTTACATGCAGAGCACATCCAGCGTAAAGTAACCTAAATTTGTTCCCTCAGAAAGAAGGATGGTGCACTGCATGTATGTAGTTCCTTCAGAGTTGGAAAAGAGTCTGCACAAGGTGCCTATTTATCAGTGTATAACTGCGTTACTGGGCAGAATAAAAGTAAGCAGACTTCCCTGACAATAAAAGCCAAACCAATCCTAGGGAACCTGTCAAACTGGTGAGAAAATCCAGTATCCTCAGTATTCTGAAGAGACTCATGCAGAGCTTGTGGCAATCATAGTCTCAGAGGAATTTTTCATTCACACTGACTGGATTAACATTTTTGAGAAGCGGAAGTGATGAAAATATCTTGATTTTTAACAGCCTCCATGGCCAGTTCCTTTTCCCACATTCTAACACAATAGACAACATTCCTCAACAAAAGCTGTCCTCACCAGCTCTTGGTGATCTTCACCTCCTTAGGGTAATGTCAACCCTGCAGTTCAGAAATAGGACTGTAGCTCATCTAAGCACACCTAGGCAACTTGAAGCTATCTGGTTTAGGAGGCAGCTACACTGCATGGAAACCACATGGGTCCAGTTTCCACCCAGCATGTTGGACATGCACAAAACTCCAGTTCCAAGTTCTAACTTGTGGAAGTTTGCCTACTTCTGATAACAGTAAATTGTCTAAAAAGCTGCATGCAAAGTCAACAGTTTAACATGGAGGATACCAAAAGGCACTAGTTACACAGTGTACTCACCTATGCAAGAGATCCCCTTAGTATTTGGAGATGTATGTAAAGCTGCCTCAGGTACCTGTGCTCATGTCTAGTTGAGAAGACAATAGTGTGGAAGTGTATAAAACTAGGCAATATAAGAAAAAAAAATCCTAAAATATATCCTAAAAATTTATAGCATAAAAATTTATCCTGTAAAATATCCTAAGATATTTAGCTTTTACTATTGTTTCTATTTAGCAGTCCATTACAGATTATCTTCTAGAAGCTAACCAGTTTTCAGCTTTTTTTGCACTTTTTACTTTTTCATCGGGTTATTTTCCAGTGGAGGCACTGGATCAGCTTCACTAGACCTAGAATTAGCCAATAGCCAGGATCAAACTTTTCAGGCTCCAAGAAAAATAACATGGCTGCTTGCAGGAGAGCCAGGCTTTACAGAAAGGAAACACCGTCTTCACAGTTGTTCCTCTCCTATAATCCTCATTTTTCCTTCTTACTAGGACATGCCAACCTGGTCCTTGGTCCAGTCTTAAAATATTCTGGTTTAACATGAAAACATTTGATATATGATGCAATTATTCTCTTGTCTAAATGGAGGATGTCACTTATCTAAGGTCATTCAACATAGTGGGCTTTTAAAGGACATTTTGTAAGTTTTAAGATACTAGTGCTTTCTTTCTAGGAAGAATTTTAAATCTCTCAGCTTTCATATTTATGCTTCACAGCTGATCAGAAAGGAGTCTTATTGGAGAGTGAGGCTGCTTATATCCCTTTATTTATGTACAGAAGACTTGGAAGGCAACAGCTTTTCATAAAGCAAAAGACTTGGTTTAATATTGAAGAATGATGAATAACAGAAAGCACAAAATATGTTTTATTTGCAGATAAAAGACAAATATTTCAAAGAAACTAACCTTTATAAATTAAATTTCATCTGTTGCATTATTACTGACAAATACCTTACTCAAAAAGTAATCTTAAATTATATTACTAATTTCCAACTTAAATTCAAAATGCAATACACAGTCATTTGGTATAACTTTCCTGCACCAAATTTTCTATATAGACATTTTTTAAATCATCATGTCAATTTATTATTATTAGAATTAAAACAACGTGAATTTTAGAACTGTTTTAACATTCTAAATTATTTCACATTAAAAAAACAAACAAACAAAACAAAATACTAATAGTTTCTATTTCCTGTTAATTTAATCTAAATAAATGTTAAGCAACAGAGACACTTGGGGCTTTTGAGACAAATTATGCCAGTCAGCCAGAGCTCAAGTTTACTCACTAAACTGATTGATGGCACGTAACATAATAAACAGTCTATTTTCTAGCTCCTAACAGCTACATAATGTCCTTGTTTCTTATAGTAACTGGATTGCCAATACAATATTGACAAAGCGTCACTAGGCTGGAGCCCAGCTGACCTCATATCACCATTTTTCTTTCTGGACACGTAACGTGCTGCACTGCTCAGAGTAACAACATGCCCAGATCTGCAGTTTTCAGAAGGGCAAAGCTCTCAAAGTACCTTATCAGGCCAGAATTGCATTGACTGGATAAATAATAATAAAGTCACTCAAAACTGAGACTGTTTTGTCTCATTGGTCAGGTGCCAGAAAGACTGTGAAAGACAGGTATTTTTCTCATACCTATATACACTTTTCTGGATTTGGACTAGAGCTGCACAAGACGTGGATCACCCAAGCACTCCCACACACCATTTGCCATCTGTTGGGTATTGTGGGAGGAACCATGAAACTCTGCAAGCTTTGCAAAAATTCTGAACAAAAATATTTGCTTTCTCAAAATTCCAAACAAACAAAAAAAATCCTCATGGGCCAGGACTGAATGCCAAATCCTGGCTAACACAAAGCAGGATAAAATAAAGCTCTTTTGTTGAGGTTACATGAACTCATCCTCTGAAAAATATACAGATAAAAAGAAATGAAGTAAAAAGTGCTCTATATATTCACTGAATTATGCTGTGTTTTGGAGAATGGTGTTCTGTACAGTAAAGCATCATTCAAAGGAAGCTGAATCTGTAAATATTCTTCATCTCAGTATCACAGCAATTTTTGTTTATTTTTTTCAAGTGTACGTTACACTGCAGTGGTTTACTTCTTTATCAGAACTAGTGACTGTTTAACCAGAACAGCATGATTTTGAGGCAATAACAACAGATTTAACTGAAGATAAGCATGAACTTATAGTTTACATTGTAGAGGATATGGAACAGATTTATACAGAAAATAGAGGCTATTGCAGTATATAATTAACATTAAAATATTCTCCAGGCTTAGCTGTCCAATACAATGAGAAAGCAATAAATTTATGTTGTAATTTGCCATGCTAGTGATGGTAGAATTAGGCTCAAATTTTTGTAATATTGTCACACACCAAACTGACACTGAATTCTGATTTTCTTAATTGCTTTTTAATTTCTGACCAGTATTCCACCTCACAAGTTCTTAACAACTGTGTTCTTTCTGAAGGCCGTTTTCTTAGTCAGTTACAATGAGTGAAGAGTGTTGGCATTGTGTCAGTGCTCTTGCAACTTATTAGCAGCTTTGGGATAAAAGCAATTTTGCTACTCAGTCCTACAAAATTTCTAGCCATACTATTTAATCCTTCTGCTTATGTACTACCCTGAATTTTTCCCAGGATCCAGTTCCAACCTTGTTCTAGTCTATACAGCTCTGGAATTTTTTCCTACCTTTTCCCACTTTCCATGACCCCTTTGTTTTGGGGATGCTCAGCCACTTAGATATTACAGGTGATTGGTACACATGAAAAATGAGGTCTACTTAAATCTTACCTCTAAGTACTGCAGTATTTGAAGTCTCCCTAAATGATTTCTATTTCCATTTACACAACCTAGTTAATTTTCCCCTCAACACTTTTAAATAGAAAGACATCTCTAAATTTGAATGAACAATCTCAACCTCATCCTAGGCTGATTACCCTGAGCTTGCATTAATATCCTAAAGTAGTTTGGCTTCACATGTAACTGCCATGCAACAAAACCTCACCTATGCTTGCCCCCTTGTGCTTGTCATTCCTGCCATTACAAATGATATCTGGATGAATTTCTCTGGCACAAAAGGATATTTCCATCCCTCTTTAACCCTGGTTGAAGATAATTAAACTGCACGATTCTCTTGAGCCCATGGCAATTTAGCAGAAGAGTTTTGCATTTCTATCCAGCCCTACTGGAGAAGCCAAGTGCCTGACTAATTTTGTGCATGTGAGTACACGAGTCTGAGCAGTTCCATTTACATCAGACTACTTACATGCTTAGGATTAATTACACATTTAAGGCAGATTTGCCAGTGATTACCATTAATTGCAACTGCAGTAATTTAGGTTCTTCCATGAGAGTTAGAATAAGTGCATATGCTGCCTTCTTCATCACTTTTTTCCTTTTTATTCAAGCCAAATGACCTCCTTGAATTCACAGTTTCAAAAAAGCTAACAAAATCCCCAATGTCTCAAGTCACAGCTGTGCTACTGCAGTTAAATCATAAATTCCAGAGATGTATTTACGCACTGTTCAGATTGGCAATACTCATGATGCTGTCCAGGTTCCATCATCGTGTCATGAAACAGGCAGATTCTATAACCTCCTGAACTCCATTAGATATATACATATAGTAGTGCTTAGAAGCCTTCTGCCTGGAGCAGCTAAAAAAGTAATACAGGCTGATTTTACAGGTATATCATCATTTCAGTCCCCATGAAGTAGGTATGGTGTACAGAGGCTGTTTTAGGGAATAGCTTGGCTGTAATAGCTATTACCATAAAGATGGATAAAAACAGAGATCTGCTGTGATGCAGCTGTGTGTATTCCTGCATCATCCTCCCCAAAGATCAGAGGCAGGGAAACACGGCAGAATATAATTGCAGAGAGGAGATATTATTATACTCCAAAAGGATGAGGAGACCACAGCCTGGCTGCATGGGCATGTAACAACTGCTAGTGTTAACTCCAGACTAGCAGTATTTTAATGAAAAATTATTACAGTTGACAGACTTTTGCTGCTACTTCTTCTTCTTATGCTCGTGCATTATCATGACAATGCAATATTAATTTTACAAAGGTTTCTGAAGTCTTACCTACTCTAAACAAAATGGAAAGTGACAAAACAATACTATATTTTTATAATGTACCTTCCATACTAAATTCAATTTAGGACTATTAGTGATAAGACATTTTCCTTTAATTTCTGCAAAGGGCTATCTTTACCCAACAAATGCACATGGTGGAAGCAGACTGAGAGGAAGGGACAAAGAAGAAAATGCAGGGCTAACAATTGTATTAGGACACTTAGACTTAAAGGAGTCAAGTCAATTTTCATCCTAATTGGTCATAATCAAATACAATAATTGCCAGTTAAAATACCACTCCAAGAGGGCTCAGTGCTGCAAGCCAGCATCAGAAGAGCTCAGCTTCAGCCATCATGCTGACTGATGTTAACAGGGCTACTTTCACAGACTAAGGCTTTTGCATGAAATGGTCCTAAATCACGGGCAAACAAATACAGAAATGGGGAATTACTTTGTTAGAACAATCCTGCATATTACAGCCTGACATTTTTCTGCTAATGCCATCACCAAGGGCACCATGCATTCTGATACGTAAAAAGGAAAAATACTGAGGTTTAGTTTTAGTAAGCCCTTATTAAAAAGTGCTAGTATTTCTTGACTCTTCCTGTGAGACTGGTTTAATATTAAATTAAATTTACTTAATTTAAATAAGTAGCTCAAGGAAGAAAGGAGAAAGTTTCACCTCTTTCTTTTAGATTCTTTTGTCCTTTTTTTTTTTGCCAGTAATACAAAATGCATAGCTGGAAATTCAGAACTTTTCACATCTTCACTTCAGATTTAATGACAGACTTTAGGCGTGTTTTGGTGTAACCAACAACAAAACTATAGTTATTGATTGCTGCCACTGAAATTCAACTTTTGGCTACTAATCTGCTTTATTGAAGCCATGTAAAAATGTTTTGAGTTAGTAAAGGTTCATCAAGAAAAACAAAATCCTCTTCGGTGTTTTATCCAAACTTAACAAGGAGAAATTTTTTACAACAAAGAAAATTATCAGTTCAGCACACACAGTACCTGAATGTGTTTATATTATGACACATTTACACCTATGAAATAAATGCTGTCATAGTTAGTGCCTGATATTTAGTGATTATCTAAAATATCTTTGTCTTCAGAATCACAATTTCTAAAATAAATTCCAATCAACAGTTATTTTATTTGCCTAATTTATATATTACCTCACCATATTATCAAGACTACTTTTCAGAAAGTTTTTCTATTTTTACATTTTGACAATGAAAAAAAGCATATCTTTCTAATGATTATATGAAAATCTAAAAATAATCACAGATACTAATTTATAGCTTTTATTCATAATTGTATCTATATCTAAGTGCTTCTAACTGTCTATAGCTAAAAGACATAAGAAAATGAGAAATGCATAGTTTATCTATACACATAATAAAGGCAAAATAAATACAGGGTAGTCATTTTATATTATCCTTTTGATCTATGGACTACCAGTGAAAGACATAATCTTTTATTTATATTATGTGAGGTAAAATTTTGACACAGGATTTTCTGTGTCTATCTTCCTGCTCACTTCATAATTAAGCCTGTAGGGCTGCATGGTTTATTTTTTAATGCTGTACTTGTCAATTTCTGTTATCACTAATTTAAAGTTCACAGCTCCATGTATCATAAAAATATGAGGGCAAAACAATTTATATAGAAAAAATGTTTGAGTTGAGGGGATGGCTAAGTTTTCCTGTGTGCTCTCTTGAAGATTTCATTTCAAACAGAGCTGATTTACAAAGCCAGAAAGAGAGTACAAAGCTCTAGTGACATGGCACTTTCCTCCCTATCTCCAATATCTTTCCCCCCTCCATCTTTCTCCCTTTAGATGTGCGTATATATATATATGCACGAATGAGATAAAATGTTGCCTTCATTAGTATGCTAACCTTTTTAATTTAGCTCTGAATTTGCTATCACAATCAGTCCTACCAAGACCAGCTACGACACTCACTATGAAGAAAAATCATCTTGTATTTTACACAAAACATTACAAGGTCAGATCAGTGTCTTTCATCTCTTCCCGCCTTCACCAGACTGAACAACAGGCAGCAATAATCCTGTGATATCCACAACTAATTTATCCAACAAGAAGACAGGTAGCACTCTGAACTGCACTGCTGCCTGAATAGGTGCAGTAAATAAGCAGCTTAATGGTAGCCTTTCAGGCAGGAGGGCAACATATCACAGCATGGCATTTTTATAATCTTCTTGGCATGCCTACAGCCAAGAGCACATAGCTGAGCGTATGTTCCCTCTTCTGTCGGGCTTAGGATGCATGTAATCGTTAGATTGTGACACATTGTGCCTTTAAGCAAGTTTAACTGTTTTATATCCCCTCTGATCTACAGCTTTGTACATCTGTTAAGTTGCCTCTTAAACTTCAGTCAGCACATCTGTGGATCTGATCTTTCTGAAGCTCATTGCATGGCTTAGGTTTTGCACAGCATTTCTTTGTACCTGTCTAGTGTTTATTTGCAAGGAATACCTTTTGCTCTAGCTCTCAGGAACAGTAATACAAAAGACCAGAGTTAAATCTATATGGGACATCATAATCTGGCAAAGAATTGCATGGGGCACTAGGAACTTATTCCAATAACTTGAATTATAAACTAGTGAAGTAAATAGCTCCTTTTTCTTTATGTCTTCTCCCCACCCAAATGACTTCTTGCTCTAGAGGCATAAAGGAGCCAGTTACTGGACTTCTCCCACAAAGTCCCCTAGGAATACTGATGAAATAGACCCAATTATTGATAAATGCACTAATTTGCAGGTGCCCTGACTAACATCTTAATCCCCAACTGATGTTGGTCAGATCTCATATACTTACAACACGTCAGCTAGTCTCTTGGTGTTTTGTTGTCTGGCACAAAGCAGCCCCGCACCAGCCAACACTCCTCAAAACTATTGCACAGAGCCTGATTCAAGTAGTGCTGGTTAGAGGTTTGAGTCAGCAAAGCAGACACCTCTTTGACTCCAAGGAATACTTTCAGAAGTCTTCTACAAAGGAGTATACATAAGCCATAATGGCAGCCTGAAGATCTCTGCAGAAAAGCTGATACTAAATATATTTTATATCACTGTTTGTTTATCACTGAAAGCCTTCATAGAAATTGCAGGCAAATGGGAAAATCATCTGAATGCTCCCTACTGTAGCAAGACTGAATAATGCAGAGCAAGGGTGATGACATTTAAAGATCCCTGTAAACTTAAAGTCAGAAGGGCCTCACAGCTTCTACCATGCAGCAACCAAAATGCAGAGATGCTGCGCTAAACCTTAGGTTGAGGTAGTTATTTCTGCATTTTTTTTTTTCTTGGGGAGCTCTTCCAAGTGTCAGAGGAAATACCAGAAATAAATAATGCAGAAGGTTCCAAACCCTTACGTTTATTCCTACATTGTATTGAAAGCTATGAACTATTATTTTGTCAGTGAAAAGTTAAAACTGCTCCCTATAAACTACTAATTAAATAGAAGCATATGTTCTGCCAACAATATCAGTGTATGTGTGACAGTAGTTCTTGTCCTACCCCAATGGTCAGTACAGCTCAGGCTACATGGACAGTTAGAGACCACAGCAAAGCTCTCACACCAGTGGAGTGGTAGCTCCCCAGCCAAAACTACCATGGCCAAAATCTTGTCTATGCTGACATCAATGACAGAATTCCCTCTTTCTTTTTAGTAAGTTAAGGAAGAGAAACTCAGACATTAAATATTTGCTTTAGTTTCTTTTGAGATACTACCAAGATATGGGTACAGTTCTTAGTTACTATTCTGCCAAGATATCAGTAGACATCACATACCTATTCACATAAAAAAAAAGCCCAACCAACCAAAAAACTCTAGAAAATTCTATTAAGCTATGGAAACTGCTTTTTGATTATTCTCACAGTTGGGATTTAATTCACTCTTATAAAAATATCTCCACTTCAAACCTAGAGGCCCAAGGACTGAAATAGAAGCCCTCTGGTTAGGCAAGATGAAATGAGACTAACAGCAAGTCTACGCAGAAGTGTGTGTTTCTTAGAATTACTCTGATGAAATCATTCATTATCTAACAATGTCCAGCATGCTGCTGGACAGAGTGATAAAGGAAAGGAGAGGCTTCTGCCTAGGTTTCCTCACAGGGATCACTTTGGCATCCTGATGAATGTGAATATTTGATATATCAGCACTGAAGGATAACTGAAATGTCATGACCACCGTTTCCCAACGTAGACATTCAGCTGCCAAGTTTGTCTCTTTAAGCAACACTTACACAGCTGTAACACTCTGTTGCCCAGATGAGTTTCCTCTCTTTCCCTGTAACACTTTTCATGCTCTCCGCAAAATGATACCCTATGTTTATATATGATGAATTTTCCAGAACAGTGAGAACAGACTTCCTAGTGCAGCATCATTACCCCTTTGCTCGGTAGAGAAGTAGGAAAGAGCTTGTCTGAGCTGGCAACCATCAAGCTTTACAGTCTAACAAGTTCCACTACTGTAATGAAAATCCAAAGACCTGGAAACAATATACAGAGCTTCCCTGACTAATTTTATTATACAGACACACTTAATAGCTCCTGTTACAATCACATTTATAGCAGGAAAACAGTATTGGATTGTGACTATCACACTAAATCGACATGGATTATCAGTCATTAAAAAGGAACAAAATTAGCGGCAAGCAGTAATATTTTACACTTATCAAATCTACAGCTGGTCAAGGTTCATTACAATACTGTGCAATAAAGTCAGGAAGCATTGGCTCATTCTACAGAACATTTAAATCTCCATTGTATTTGTGTAGGATATAATTTCTGATAGCAATAAAGCCTAATAAAAGTTACACCCCGATGAATAAAGTGTTAATAAATTGACCCAAGACATTTAAATGGCTAATTATATTTGAGATAAAGGAGGATTCACTTGTTTCTGGAGATTGTTTGAAGCCGTACTCTAACCAGCTAACTAACCAACTACAAAATTATTTTATATAAATATATCCCTGTAATATAAAATATTAATATTTCTAGCTCCTTTTTCACTAGATTAATAATTAAACAGAATTTCCTAACACATTTCCTATTCATCAAAAGACTCATACCTCTCTTTAAAATGTCCAAGCTTTGCATAACTTAACTATTCCCTAGATTTTATTTTATTCAGAAGTATTTACACCAACTTTGCTTCACTTTTTGATAGGCCCTCTCAGTAATAAAAAGGGCTACTTTATTATAAAATAATAGTACACTATTATGATAGTAATAATGGTATTACAAAATGTATGTAAAAGGACAGACCAAACAAGCACAATGGCCAGATCAGGGTATTCATGCAGGATAATTACTGTGATGGGCCTCCTGAGATACTGGGCGTGAGCCTAGAAAGTCATCATCCTTTAAGTCTGAATCAAGAGTTTCAACAGACAGTATTTCCTTCCTTCAACTCATTCCTTATTAAAAAAAATAGCATATAAATTCAGAAGGATCTCCATCACACAGGTGAATGCTCACATACATCTATGGCCCACTCCCCAGTCTTCAGGAGGGTTCAGACCCTAGCTCCACAGATGACACAGGTGACACTGCACAGGCAGTCAGAGGTGTAGGGATCAAGAATCAAAGATATAGCATTTATGTCCATCAGAAAGATTTATGAACAAAAGTTGATGAGCAGCAAAGAGCTGGCTTGATCTGGTTTACTGCATGACAAAACCAATCAGAAGCATCAGGTTCACAGAACATCTTCTTTTGGTAACATTGATTGCTTAAAGTATTTCCCCAAACACCACCACAGAGTTTTGGAAATCTTTGGTGATTCTCTTATCTAAATCACATCAGAGACAATAGTTAAAACTGCAGCAGGCTTCTGACATGAATGGATTTGCCCAGCAATGTCACTGGCTTTCTGGGTGCCAAGTTCTAGATGCTGGAGAAATAGTGACTTGTGTATGGAAAATGACTGAGGTGGTACAAAGGGCAACAAAATGACAAAGAATCGGTCTTTCAGTAAAATAATGAAGACAACAGCAGACAGGAATTACTAAAATTGATGTGTCAGGGTTTGGTTTTTCTATAAGTTGAGGGGAATTTTACATAGGGAAGAGAAAAAAGCATCTTGAAACAGAAAATGTTTTCCACACTGCAAATTGAAAATTTCTAGCCAATGCTCAGTAATCTACTTATTGTTAATATGTACTTAGCCCTTTTCTTCCCTCTGGACACAGGTGCACAAGAGCTAGAGATCCCTATGAGACTGGAATTTTCAGTTTTGAGCAGCTTAGTCTTGTTTTGTGTCAGATTTAGAACTGAAATCTATTACTGCTAATCAGATCACCCAGTGAAGGAGAGAAGGGGAGACATCCCTCCCAACAGCTCTTTACTTTCTTCTCTAGGATTGCTGAAGGAAGTCTCTTTATCTAGTTGACCCATACATTTTACAGATTAGATTATGTTTAGACAGACATATTGTAAACCACTGCACTTTGCAACCTTTGTCTATCTTCTTTCATACTTATCTTCCAGCACAAGCTACAAAATTATCAAATGTTCTGGTTTCTGGAACATTATTAAGCTTGAACAATTTTTTCTAACTTGTGTCAGGTCAATGAAGCATTTACAAACAGGCAGATGTTCCATTACCATCCTGGAACTGCAGGATATTGCTGAAATCTTCCTTGATTCATTTGTTGCAATCTTATTTTTATATAAAGATGCCCAGCACTGGTTGAAGAGAAACCCATGGTTCTAAAAAGGTTACTCTCTTCTCAATTGCCTGTGCTTTTGGAGCTTTTGCAAGCTTGCATCAGCCAGCCATACATCCCTGCACTGTAACAACAGTGTATCTATGTGTGCATTTTTTATAGATGCAGTTTTAAGCATACTACAAATACCCCTGTCATGACTATTCTCTGTGTCATTTGATCTCTTCTGTCAAAGTAGCTGTTCCCTGAAGTGTCTCCAAAACTCTCCTCTCATGAGCCCCATGTGTATGGGCACTGCATCATCTGTGTTAAGGAGGGTAGGCAGTTCCTCCATTTCTTCCTGTTGCTCCAGCCCAGACTAACAATGCTCATCCCAGAAGGATGGAGAAGATGCAACCCTGATGGGTTCCAGCTTCTCTTCCTTCTTGCAGTTCTCTAGTCCCTAGAATTGAAGCAGCTTAAAGTTGAAAGGCACTCCAAGGCACCTTGAAGAACATAAGAAAAAAAATTACTAATCACATATTTTGAAATATTATACTTATTAAACTTGCTGTGAAATCATAACTACTAGACATCAAGTGAAATCGAAGTATTTGAGTCAAGTCATATAAAACAACTTCATCTGGATTCCTTACTGAGTTGATAAATTCTCTAGACTTACTGCAGTGGTATGAAAGCCCATCTTTGTGAGTCTGTTGTATTAATGTTCTATACACAGTATTAGACAGAATACCAACTGCCTCTATACTACATTTTGTAAGGGGTGACAAAACCAGCCTATGTCCTTTAGTAGAAGTATTCATATATGGAAAGAAAGTGACATTCGATAAACCCACTAAGACTCAAACAGGGCACTCACCTAGGGAAAATGCTTTCTTCATTGAAAACCCATAAAAACCACTACATTATTAATCTTATCAAATTCTGTTAATAGATATATAAAATCTTTTATTAGTTATCAGGATGAAAACCAGTTGATAATGTTTACCATTTTTACAATCTCCATATATTTAAAAGGTAAATACATAAATCACCGATGGCTAAAGTTTCATCTGTTTCATTGCACTTATATAAACATGTAAAAGCATGGAAACTGCACAAAAAACATAAAGCACTCTAAGCCTAAGTCAACTTAGCAGCTAATGATTGCAGTACCTTGAGTTCCTGGGTCATACATTTCTTGTGTAACTAAAGGTTTAAGATGAGTTACAGTAAAGGCAAATATTCTGGAACTATAGTTACTGCTACTGAAATGAGACCAACTTTCCTACATTTTCTGCAATTCACTGTAAAAAGCCTGATTCTACATTCAAGAGCAAATGCTTATCTTGCTAAGGAAATCACACTGTGTGAAACATGCAATTGATATTGCTGTTGTTAAATGGAATTTGAAGTGTCAATAGCTGCAAAACCAGTATTTACTTTTCCCCCTTTGATGTTTTTTTCAAAATTCCGTACTAAAATCCCAAAAGCCTAAGGGTGTTTGTTCTTATTCAAAATAGCTTCAGTCTGATCAATGCTCTACCTTAATTCTTTGCATGCTCAATTTCCTTCTTAAAAGATATCTGCATTGTGTGTTTTTGAAATGGATTACCAAGCAGGTGTTAGATTTGAAATGCAGTACAAAGCAGAGACCAGCAAGCAAGCTCCCTGGTAACATCCTGTCTGCTGGGAACGGCTGAGCAGGCAGATGAGCAGGTTCCATACTGGAACCTGCAGGGGCTACTCTTAATGCTGAACACAGAAAAGTTTTAACAGTCACCATTACTGTCCTGTCCCTTGACTGTCTGCCTTTGTATCCCCCATCTGCTTTATTAGTCTATACAACCTTAAAAAAAGGAATTAGGGAGGTCACTAACAGCATTTGGGACTGAGTTACATGTATCTTCTATAGGTAAAGTGGAAAAATATTTCCACTCTCCCTCAAGGCATGTAGATATTAAAGTTGCCCTGTTCCAAGTACCCTAAGGTACCCAGCTCTTACAGGAAGCCAGGGTTGGTTGGACATCTGTCTTCTCTGCTGGTTGGGAAAGATCTCTACTTTCTCCAGCAGTATTAAACTCTTTGACTTACAAACTGCATTACAGACCTTCAATATTATCCAGGTTTATCCCACCTACACATTAAATATCTCAATTTTCTCATAGGAGCCTCTGTAAAAAAGCAGCATGAGATCTTGGTTGATTTCAAATAGCATCTTTCTCTTTGTTTTCTTTAATCAATGGTAGAGTTCCACAGGTTACTCAGCTTCCTCAGTGATTCAGGAAAGGCATGCTATTTTTTTCTGTCATATTGCCCTACCTCAAGTCAGCATAGTTCTAGGACAATAATTGGCAGTTAAAACTTACAAACTCTTATTTGTAAGGTGTAAGCACCTAACTGAAAGTCACTGGGACTCTTCATAATGTTTGCAAAAAATGGTTGCGCAACCAGTCCTTTCTTTAACATGCCATTAATAGCCATCAGACTACAGTGTTAAAAGTAAAAAAAAAAAAAACAAAACACAAAAAACACCACAAAAACAACAAAAAAACCCCAACCAAACAAATAACCAACCAACACACACCCCAAAACAACAACAACAAATAATCATGTTCTAGAAGCACAAGCCACAAACATGAAGGGAGAGTCCCATGAGAGGTCAAGGAATCATCTCTGGGAAGACAGATCAACTCAGTCCCTGAAAGGCAAAATGCAGTAACATTTCTTCAAACAAGACTTTGATCTTTCCAGCTGAAGTGTTGTGAATTTTTCCATTTTTTTCCTGAATATCAAAATATTTTTATTACACCTAGTTCCTTAAACATGGAGACTACTGAGAACTCCAGCTTGCAAATACCTGTAGGTACTGGAATTTAAAACCACCCATTTGCACTTAGGTCACTGACTGGCAAAATGCAGGCGTTCTGCCCTCTCAGTTTATCCTTAGCTTTATTTATTTATTCATTGTAGCTAGCTTTTTGAGTAAGTGTACTACATATCCATACTGAAAATATAAATTAACAGTGAATATTTATGGTCTGAATTAATTACTTAGGGGGTTTCTTAAGTAACCATAAGGAGGAAAAAACAACTAACTTCAGAGAGAGCAGTTTATAGTGACAAAGATCCATGTGCTTTAGTACCACAGAGCTGTACCATAAGCATTAAGTATGTTCTTCTTAAAGGCAGATATATTATTACACACAGCACACTGTATAATGCTATGATGTACCTTGCTCCCTGAACCAGTTGTAAAGTCGTAAGACAACTAGAACTACCTGTGGGCCTTTGAAATACAGGATGGCAGGGATTGCCATTAATTTGATGCCAGATGGGGCTGAAGACACATGCATTATTTCCAACTTGCTTCAACTCTGGGGAATCATAAACTGTAGTTGAGAAATACAGAATATAAAACAACTCCCCCCAAACCAAAACAAAATCAAACACACACAAAACAAACACAAATAAACAAACAAAATCCACAAACAAACAAACAGAAAAAAACCCAGATTACTGGAAAATAAAAGTAAAGGATTATGAATCAGGACAAAACACATAATACCTTAACAGGAAAATACTGTCATCCTGGTGAGGAATAGTGAGAGCAGATAAAAGCAAAATCATTAATGAAACATGCTAGGCAAAAATCTCATTCAAATTATAATGGAGTTAGAGGAGAAAATAGGCAGGGGACAAAGTAAAGCTTTAAATGGAAACGTGGTTATGCAGAGGACTATTGCAACAGCCAGTTTCCATCAGTTCCACCCATGTTCCATAGCATCTTCTTGGAATTCAAACACTAACTTAACACAGATCTGTCCTGCATATAATAACATATTCAACTCTCGTGACAGGGTTTGGTTTTTTTTATTCCTGCAGGCCACTGGTATAAAATGGGGGAAAAAAAAGTTTGGAAATCATTATAATAATTGCAGAATACTTGGAATAACAGAACTCCAAGCTGAGAAGGGGTTATTCTGCAGTGTCAAGCTTACTGGAAGGCTGTGTCAGAAACACCAAAGTTGATGTTTGCTAGGATATACACCATATGGATATTTGCACTGATACAGTCTAAACAAAACTATCTAAAAGCATGCATGAGGAAATGGCAGACCACTGTTAGCACTCCTTACCATGCTACATTGCAAATATTGAAACGAGTTGAAAACACATGCAATACCTCATCAGCCAGTTTCCAAGTAAAGTAGCTGTTCAAATACTTTCTTTCCCAATTAATCTAAACCTCAGCAAAAGGAAGACTGTTGCTCTGTGTCTCTTTGGCACCCTTACTAACAGTTTTCCTTGGGCCCCTGAGCAGGAGTCAGACTATGCAGAGACACAGAGATAGCTTACTGAAATCTCAAGGACAGACCATTCTCCCAGATTAAACAATATTCACTCTCTGTCTAAAGCTCAGCTTCAAAACTGCCACGACATGAGGAGAATAAGGTGCTGCTTAAACCTTTCTGTGCCTGACAGGATAAAACATGAGACTTCTCTGCCTAAAGGAATCCAGATAATAAAATAATCTTTAATTTTTGTCCCTTCAAGGCACTCTCAACACCTGTTATCCTTGATACATTTCACAGGCAAAAGAAGTGTGTGAATTCATCTCAAGGCTGGTAATTATTTCAGTTAATTACTCATTTGGATGTGGGGTGATTACCAATGCTCCTTCAGAGCAACACTGGCCACTTTTATTTCAGCTGATGTTTCAAAAAGCAGGAGAGTTGTGTTTTTTCCTTCTCTGTTCTTACAGAAAGATGAACTCCCATGCTGTTTAAAAATCTGTACTGCAGTGACAGCAAACCACATCTTCAGCAGTCAACATTACTTCAATTCAACCTTACTACTTGTATCAATATCTCAGCATTCAGTATCTTTCTGGATGATTATTTTAATTGTACCACATTCCCAAAGCACCCTTTTCTCATTCCAGAACCACCTTCACCTCTATAAATATGAGCCAGATCTCTAATTAGTTTAATTTGATTTTTCTATTTCTAAATCACTTGTGGTTGCAAATCACAAATAATCATGATGGACAGACAGCAAATACATGTTGGAATCGAGGATTTTGTTGCAGCCCTGCTAAGACATAAACCAGGAAGTTCAGTTTTAGGAGCACAAAGATGCCAAAAACAATGCCTTTTCTTTGTAACACCAAAGCTCTTTCAGACAAAAACTTTCAAGGCCCTTCTTGGGACCCCATGCTAGAACCAGCCCAAGTTGTTTTCTTGGTCTGATGAAGAGCTCAGATTGCTTGTCCTCTACTATGAGCTGTGTCTTCTATAAGCACTTCTATCCACTCAGGCAAATATCAAGAAAACGCTTCTCAGCCTTCAGGGGACCTTCAGGTGTCTGCACGAACAGCAGCACAGATCCTTCAGCACTGCTTTTCTCCACAGTAGGCCAAGCTTTTTAAAATTTTTATCTCATAAAGAAAAATAAAGGGATAGCATATTCCTTATTTCGGAGAGAAATCTCCTTAAGGATTTGTTCAAATTTTTTTTTTTTTTTAACTTGGAAAGAAAAATTTGGAAATAGGAGAAACCCGATTATTTTTATTTATCTAATCAGCTTTAATTTTCTAAATGTTAAATTACATAAAAACACAGTACTACAAACCAATCATTTTAATGCACAACATAGCACATCGCTTTGATTTTCCTTTTTAATACTCACCACTCAGAGACTGCTTCAGGTTCTTAAATAATTGGGAAGACAACTGTAGCCCCTCAGAATCCAGTGGTCATTAGCAGCTAAAGATCCTAAAGAGCTGCACTGCTCCAAGCAGCAGAGTGGTTTTATACTCTTAAAGAGGCAATTAATAGTTCTATATTGTTTTGTTCTCATCAGTTTGAGAATTGTCTGTGCATTGTCAGAGGGCATTATTTATGGTCTAGCTTGCCATCAAGTGGGATTCTTTGCCAGCTGATGGATGTCTTCCGACACATCTTATACAGAAGGGATACAATATGGGAAAGAGAAAAGTAGCAAGTAGTCCGTAGGCTCTAGTTCTGCTTCCTCTAAAATAAAAAAGTCCTTTGAGAGTCACCAATCAGTAGCACGTTGCCTTATCATTAGCATCAGTACTGCATTCTCTACAGCACCTAATTTTGCCTGGAAGATAAGTGTACAAGGGTGGGATTCTTTATACTATATTTAGACAATTAATAATATACTTACATCACCACATATGTCTCTTCAGGACATGAACTAAAAAATTATCTCTTCTCTCCCCATACTTCCAGCTCATGTTCTGACACCGGAGGAATTTCATTTTTTCTGCTTACTTTCTACAGTGTAGATTCACTGCCATTTGATCCTTTGACTACTCTTCCCATAATACTAAACCCATTCACTTCACCACTTTAAAGGTTCTGATCTTATTCTTCATCTACTAGCTTGTCAAACTGGAGTGAATTGTGGCCACTGCCACCGATACCTGCTCCTGTCCTCAGGAAATTCTCTCCAACCTACTAGTACCTCGAGTATTCCCAGGGACCCTTGATCACTTCCTTTAATTGTTTTCCTTGTTCTAGTCTGCTTTCTGCTCATCTGCTCGCTGAAGTAGTATTTGGGGATGTACAAAGGAAAGGCCTATTTATGCCTTGTCAGGGAACGGGCTTTTTCTTTTCCAGTCTCACAATTAGAAATCACAGGCTTTCAGCGCCTTACTCCCTGTTCCTTGCTTTCAGTTTTTATTAATTTGCTGGGAGGATTTTCTGGAATCCAATCTCCCATTAAAAACCTTGCAATTTCTCTGTATCTCATCTCAGAAACTGTCCCTTTTATTCAGCTATCAAAGATTTGGTTGGACTCTTTAACCTGGTCTTTCTCTGCAATTTACCTTACTCTTATTCGGTCATAATATTAATTAGATGGTACACTTAGCAAAAGAAAAAGCTTTGTTTAACAATAAGTAACTTACCATGAGGGACAGCTCAAGTGTAAGGGGCTGAAGGTATACTCCCCCCCCAGAGTAGGGGGGCCTGCTTATAAAAGATAAGGTTGTACCTTCCTTGCATGATAGAAAGACAAGGCTAAAGTGAGTCACGTGAAACACCAGGAAGATGGAAGCAAGTGTGCAACGCTTATTTAAAGGATGTGTCAAGCAGAGAAACAGTCAGTTGTCTGCTCTATAATCAACAGTTGTCCTAACGGCTTTGTGCTGAAGCATGTCATCATTGTAGTTTGGCCAGAAATATCACAGTTTTGGAATTAATATTTGGCAACCAGTCACTAGTGGCGTTCCCCAGGGCTCAGTTTTGGAGCCAGTCTTGTTTAATATCTTTACCAGTGATGTGAATGATGGGATCAAGTGCACCCTCATCAAGTTTGGAGACACCAAACTGAGCAGGAGTGCTGATCTGCTAGAGGGTAGGAAGACTCTGCAGAGAGATCTGGATAGGCTGGTTTGATGGGCTGAGGTCAATGGGATGAGGTTTAACAAGGCCAAGTGCCGGGTCCTGCACTTTGATCACAACAATGCCAGGCAACACTACAGGCTTGGGGGGGAGTGGCTGAAAAGCTGCCCAGCAGAAAAGGATCTGGGGGTCCTGGTGGAATGCCAGATGAATACAAACCAGCAGTGTGGCAACAGCATCCTGGATTGTATCAGGAATTGTGTGGCCAGCAGGAGTGTGGAAGTGATCATGCCCCCTGGTACTCAGCACTGGCAAGGCCACAGCTTTAGTACTCTGTTCAGTTTTGGGCGCAGCAGCATAAGAAAGACACTGAGGTGCTGGAGAGGGTCCAGACAAGGGCAATGAAGCTGGTGAGGGGTGTGGAGAACACGTCTTATGAAGAGCAGCTGAGGGAACTGGGATTGTGTAGTCTGGAGAAGAAGAGGCTGAGGGAAGACCTTATTGCTCTCTACATGAAAGGAGGTTGTGAGGTGGGTGTTGGCCACTTCTTCCAAGTAACTAGGAATAGGATGAAAGGAAATGGGCTTAAGTTGTGCCAGAAGAGGTTTAGATTGGACATTAGGTAAAATTTCTTTACTGAAAGAGTGGTGAAGCACTGGAACAGGCTGCCAGGGAAGTGGTGGCATCACCATCCCTGGAGGTGTTCACAAAATACGTAGACACGGCACTTCAGGACATGGTTTAGTGGTTGTGATAATGTTGACAGTTGGACTTGATGATCTTAAAGGTCTTTCCCAACCTTTCTTACTGTATGATTCTTCAGAGAGTGAACTGAGTGACTGAGTTCTTACTGTATCAGTTCTAAGACTGCAGAGTCACAACTCCTTATACATCACAGAGAAAGGTGTCAAGCAAAGTATCAACAGAAGACAAGCCAGATATGAAAAATGCATATGGGTTAAGTGAAGATAATCTTCTATGATTTAAAATCTGGAAAGCATGTATACACAAACACATTTTCCTTATTTTGAATAAATATGAAATTCTGCTTAGGATTTCTTTTCTAAATAAAAGAAGCCAATCAAAGAAGGAAAAAAAAACCCCACAAAAACCCACAACAAGCTCATTCTAGATTACTGCACAAGATCTTAAATGAAGATTGTCATAGTCAAATTGCTAAATAATATTCTTTGTACTATAGGTTTAAAAATATAAGACTTCACAGAACTGCTTTACTAATTTCTAAATTATTACAGTAGCAGAAAAGAACATCAGATCCAGGTAATACATGAAACATACTTACAGCTTCTGATATTTGCTTTCAGCATCAAAGAAATTATGTGAGACATGTAAAAGTCAAAATATAGAAGTTATAATCCCACAGTCTCTCCAGATGACCTGTGACATGCAGGTGCACAACACTACTCTTCTCAGATGCTACCTGCAATCAATTGATTTAGATACACAGAAAATACTGCAGCAATATTGTCTGAATGGCTAAAGGCAATTTAAAAAAAAAAAAGTAGATATGCTCCATTTCTTGAGCCTAGTGACAATATGTTCCTTTTCCACCTACAGAGCTGCTCCTCAGAAGCTCTCTGCATCCTTTCACATCAGTCGATACATCCCTTGGGATATTGCCTTTAGCAATTAATTGAAATGTTACTTTTTCTTTCCAGAACTCTTTTCTTGGCTCAGGTTTTCATTGCTAAGTCTTCCTCAATTTTAACTGCAGTTCAACAAAGTGGATGGATGAGAAAAAATTTGCAGTACAAGAACAATTTAAGTACAAGAACAGTTGTCACCTTCTTGCTCGGGACTCAAAATTGTTGATTCCAGTCCAAGTGGTCTGATCCTAGAACCCAAACTAAAATGCCAAGCAAGGCACAGCAGGATCTACTGTCCAAATGGCCCCATTCTGACAAATGAGGAATGCCAAAAATCATCAGGTGAAATACAAGTTTAAGAAAATTAACCTAGAAAAAGTACCTAGAAATTACCTAGAAAAGAGGTTAAGTGCTCTCTGATACCTGGCAAGGAAAAGCAGCACCTTGCAAAACAGCATTTGCGGAAGGGAGTCTGTCTCTGTATTTTGCTGCGGTCTCCATAGCAGAGCATCTGCCTCTATCTCCCACCTCCTGACACAAATTTTGCTATACTACTGTCTGTTTCACTGGAAAGAACAGAACTAAAGATAACCGGGAATCAACCTCCAGAGACAACCCTAAGAGATTGTATTGTGACACAAAGCTACTCCAAGCATGTCTACTTATGCTGAAGACTGGTAAAACCCAAGGAACTGAAGGGTTAACTTCTGCCCAAACAGCTTGCGGCAAAAGCTTTCTTCTGTCCCTTGCAGGAAGTCCTTTCACCTCTGAAGGACACACCACGGATCTCTCCAAAAAGGGCTGAAGCAACAGGTAGTATGTCAAGGCATGAACTATGCTACATACAGTATACAGTGGGTTTTATCCTTCAAAATTTAAAAGAGCCTCTAAGAGATTTGTGAAACTAATGAAGTTTACTCCCCCAAAAACCCAAGAACCTAAGAGTAGAAACAGGTGAAAGCAAAGTTTTCATCTTCCTTTTAAAATGCACCAATATTCTAAAAGCCAGCTGTGTCTAGCCAGGCTTGTTCTCCTAACGAGATGAGAAACATTCTTGGAACGAGGTGAATTTTAAAATGAGTAAAAATGAGGGCTTTGACTCACTTTTTTGGCTTATAAAAGGCTCTCAGAATCATGAAAGCACAAGACTCCAAAAAGATGAGACACTCAAACAGGCCTTTACTTTGGAAGTTGATCTCAATAATCCATAGTTAAAGGCAACTGTAAACCACTGACAGCCACAGAGCACTGGAACGTGAGGACTGTAAGCAAACACCGTAACCTCTGTGCTCATACAGCAAAGTCATAACCATACACTCACCATACCACAGAAAGGGGTTAAACAATAGATATTCTGCTTTTCTGCTTTCATATATCAGTATGGTCTTTCTATCCCTGGAAATGTCTATTTGTCACCATATTTCCCTTTAAACCCTTTTACTTTTTATTTTTCTGACCAGCATGTAAACAAAAATATTGAGCTGCTGATCAACAGTGAGACAATTTATATTACTTTGCTGCCCTTTATGGAATTACTTGAACATGTAGACAAATCTAAGTTCATAATTACGTAGCAGCAACAGTAAAATAGGCAGGGCCCAACCTGACTGTATTCGTTAGACTAGACCAATAATATTATCTAATGTACTAATATTTTGAAACAAAAGTTTTCTGTTAATGACTGCCAAACTCATAATCCAGAGGAAAAGTGCCTATTTAAAAACATCTACGTCTTATACCTTTGTAAGTGAGAATCCGGAAAACCCTGTGCACTACAACTTGTTAACATGATACACTGGTATTACAGACTGAAAATACTTTGACAGCTTTAATGTATCCTTCCACAGTGTAATGGCTTGGTGCATAAAAATGAATGTTTTTCTCCAACATGATCCCTCAGCTCCTTAGTGAAGATTTCAACTCATTTTACAACACATGATGAAGCATCTTCCTTGTAATAATGTGACAATAGCACTACTGAGCACAACAATTTGAGTCTGAATGTGCCACTGCAAGACGGAAAAAACCTGAAGAGGCAATTCCACCTAGAACTATACAGCAAATGCATAAGAAAGAGAAAGGAGAATGATTAAAGATGCATTAGCACAGTTTGAAAAACAATGCTCTCAACAAAAGAACCCTTGGTACGTCTGGTAAAAGGGGAACAACAGAGAGATTAGCTGAATGAGAGAGAGATGAAGAATTTGAGAGATTCTGATGGAGTCGCTTTGAAATACTTGAGATGTAAATGTCTCTGTTCAGACAAAGTCAATTTTACAACAATCTCACTATAAAATAAACCCCTTCTGAAAAGGTTTTAAGCCTAGAAAAAAATATTTTCCTAACTGACCAGCTCAAGTATTAAATTTGACATGTGGAATAACCAAAAATGTATTAAATATGACCCAGATACTTTTATTTCAAGTAGATTAACATACAACACGTTAAACATCCCCCACACACTGCTGCTGGTTTTTCCCCCTACAGGGAAGTTGCTCTGAAAATTTGGAGTGCAGTTTTGTAACCTGTGTTGAAAATAATCAGTGCCTCATATCACCTCATGACACTTCCCCTGCAGCTTGTATGTCTGATCTCAACCCCTGGTCAGAGAAAACCCAACCACAAAAATCAGCAGCTAGTGTGATTTTGATTCAATCCCAGTAACACCCCTAATAATTACTGTGACTTCAGAGACAAGCAGCTGTTTGGATCTTCTGTTTTGGTATGTACTGATCTTGGCTTACAAAGTACCTTTAGAGAGATTGGCTTGATGAAAATGTAAGTAAAGCTGTATCTATACCAAACACATTAAATCCCACCCCCCCCCCCCCAGTTCTCACATCAATTTTTTTTCCAAAAATAAATACCACGTTGAATCTCCTCTGCTAACCAGACCAAGCCATTTTCTGTATTGCAAAACTGCAGGAGAACCCTTATGTGGCCTCATAAATGGAACAATCCTGTAACCTTTATTCATACATTTGACAGATGCTAAACCATCACAATCACTTGCACATTGGTTCCTAACATATTTGGTAGCAGCCTTATTTCTGTTTGGCAGCCCTTGTTTAAGTCTCTGGACTTCAGAAAGGGTATATTACTGACTGCTGAACCAAGTGAACTAGTTCTGCACAATCTCAGAATGAAATCAAGAATTTTTAAAGATTCAAATTGTGAAAGACAGCTGCTTTAATAAAAGTCTAATGAGTTTCTATAAAGACCTAAAATACAAAATTTTGATAAAAGTGCATAATTTATATATGATTTGATGTTTGCAAATTGCCCATATTAAGACATGACTTGCACTTGCTTTTGAATGGTGGATGGACGCTATAGAATGGTACAAAGCACTTGTATACACAAGAGAATAATTCCTTTTTAAACAGAACCCAATATTCTTTCAGCATTTGTAAACCTGAAGAATCTTATTGCCACTTCAAATCTATACTGTACTCTGCACATAGCCACACTGAGCACACCCCTCAGTACAGGGAAGTAGAACCATGCAGATTCCCAGCCTGATTCATTAGTAAGTTCTGCATCGTTTACTTGTGTTTTCTACAGAATTAGCTTGCAAAAAGCGTGGGAGATTTCAGGAGTGATGAAACACCACAGCTATCCTGCTTCTGCTGCAATGTATGAATGCCCAGCACCCTGGTGTGTCTCACAGGGATGCATAGCCCAAGGAAGGCAATCTGAACTGATCAAGATATTCCTGAGGGAACTCTTCATTAAATCCTAGCCATTTATAACACTAACTCATTACAAGAAATAATTACCATAGCAACCACTGCACACCATGCATTTGCTAGCACGAATAACAGTGTGTCTTCTTGAGGGAGGAAGTAGGAGGGAAAGAGGTCAAAACAAAAACTTCTGGAGAGGTTTAGCATAGTCAGTCACAATTAGATTATGTTTTCCTGTATTTTTTAATCAAAACAGTGTTTCCTATATTATGTATACCGTTTCATACAAGCAGCAAACATTTCAGAATTTCTAAGTACAATAAAGTGGTGTCACTTTTGCATATAGCTTTGTACCAAAGCCCTTTGGTGCTTTTACTTAAAATAGCACTCTACATGCACCAATCCTTCTCATTTCACTTAAGATGCAAAGGCAAGGTAGGCTGCTAGCTGGAGACTCAAGGAACGCCTGGCTTTGGTTTTTCTTCTTTTCCTCTCTGTATCAGGACTCCTATTTAGCTCCCATTTTAACCTAGATGCTCAAAACACATTTAGAAGCCTAAGTTCCAGTACCTCAGAGGACCCAGTCACAGAAAACAAAACGCAATTTCTCATCCATAGCAATGAAAATGGCACTTCCCTAACTGTTTTATTGCAAACACACTATAGACTGTGACATGCTTAGATGCTCAGAGCCGTGGAATGACACAACAGCATGATGAAGATTGATGCGTAACCAGGTCCAAAAGAGTTGTGCAGAGACAGACTGGGGGACTTCAGATCTAGACAAGGCATCTTCACCAATGTGAAAAACAAGAGTAGAGATGAACTGGTAATAGCTCAGTTGCTTTAAGCTACTTTAGCCACCATCACCAAAGATCCCTTTACGCTTTTATGGAACTTATTGAGGGTTTTTGGTTTTTTTATTACCTCCCAAGGCTTGAATATGTTTCCACTGGTCAGGATTTCAAAGGCTGCAAGACCAATTGTAAAAGGCCAAACTCTAAGACCTTGTGAGCTATTTAAAGTGTCCAAAGAAACCTAGACAATTCCAGAAAGCCAGTTAAGCCTACATCTGCTCTTTTTAATGGTTTAACCCCAGCTGGCAACTAAGCATCACACAGCCACTTTCTCATTCCTCCCCACCCCCACAGTGGGATGGGGAGAAGAATTGGGGAAAAACATAAAACTTATGGGTCGAGTTTAATAACTGAAATAAAATAAAATAAAATCTCATAACAATAATAGTAATGAAAAAGAAGGTAATTAAAGTGATACACAATGCAATTGCTCATCATCCGCTGACGGATGCCCAGCCAGCCCCTGAGCAGCAATCCACATCTCCTTCTTGATAAGTGGGACACCTAGTTATCTCAGAATTGGTAACAAGACCCAGGACTTGTGAGGACAGTGCTTATCACCTGCACAGAGGAGTGGAACTGCTCAAGTGAAGGTTCCCCTGCCATTTCTAGCACATTCTTATACTACTTGACAATTGTGAGGCTTGCCTAGGAAGAAATATTAGCAAAAAAATTTTGGACATTCTGGTTTCTGAAGGCCTGGAAGAACGTATTTCATCAGGAAGTTTTATACTATCAATTACAGTTTTCAAAGAGCAATAAAGCAAAAAGTTCTACCCCCTTCTGATCTCCTCCCACTTGTCAATCCTTCCCTTACTTTCTTCAGAGAAAAAAAAAAAAAAAAAAAAAATTCACTTTACAGGATTAAATAAAGCAAGAAAATGAAACCCAGGGGACTGGGAGACTTGGACTTAAAAGGACTCTGTAATGAACTCTTCATGATAATTGAAGCACGATTAAAGTTATTCTTTCCTAGATAAAAGTTTCCCTGTCTGTACTCTCTAAGTACTCTCCAGTCCTTCTCTAATACAATGTCCCAAGGGCTTGAGAGTGTTCCAGCACTGGAACATTGGCCTGGGCAAAGGGTAAAAATCCCTTACTCTTCTGACTGCTTTTCTTCTGAATGCATTCCAGAATTACCACCACATTTTAACTCCAGCACTATGCAGAACGTGCTTTTGGTAGCAACAGGATCTTATTGTATCACTTTTCAGTCATTAGCCTTTCATTTTTATCTGGGTTTTTCAGATAGATTTCACAAGTTAATTTCTTTTTAAAACTTTGGATGAAATCCTGGACTTCTTTCATGGCTTTAACTCTATTTTGGAACAATAAGCTTGAGATAAAACAAAATAAAAGTATGTGCTTGAAATTGACTCCAATAATTTGGGCAAAGGGGAGAAAGAAAGGAAAATTAAGAGTTTTCATCCTTCTATCTCACTGAAAAAGGATATGAGTTTCCCAGATAGCTACTATGTGCACCTATTCAAATTTGATCATTAGTGCTTTTCTGTAATGGGCAGGAAGGATTCCAGACAGTAGAGGAGGCTCACTGGCCTGGTTCAGCATCTTCCCGACCTCCCCTTCTGAAGTGCTTGGTTTGTACACATTATGAAACACAAGTTTTCAAGTATTTCAAGTATTAACAAATGATTACTACTGCAACTATTTGTAAGTCAGTGATAATTTAAGGGGCTGCTGTTTTAAAAATGTGTTTCTTTTAAATACTGCCTGTCTTCAGTCCCATTTTGATTTTGAGTTTCAGTTTAATCCCATTGGAATAAGTGCATCAGTTCACAACATTGAAAAGAAGCCATTTCCCTCCAAATGCTGTAATATAACTGTTTGCGTAGAAATAAATACTAAAACTTGCAGTAATGTCTTATGCCTCCACAACCCCTTCCTCCCCCCGCCTTCACTTCTTGCCAACTGCTAACAATAAATGAAAAGTAATCCTAGTTTTTATTTGAAGCTATCTCAGCTTTAAAAGAACCTTCCAAAAATGATTGATGCTATGATTTAAACCCATAGGTAACCCCTGAAATCTGCTTTGAATAGCAACAAATGCCTAACAATATCTTGAGCGCTTGTAGCAAAGAAATCTAATCTCTGAACTCCTAAAGGTCAAGATTTACTGCCTGGTAACATGGCTCAAGTGTAAATGCTCTGTAATGCTACAGTAGGTGATTGCTTTGCTCTCTAGACAATGTCAATTTTGTCCAAGTAGCAGCAGATGTGTCTAGCATTAAGTCAGAATGGTGTCAAGGGCCCTTCTTGAACAGTACCGCTTTCTCAGAGAAACTGGTCCTAAAGCCCTAGTCTATTAAGACCATACCCAAAAGACAGACATTTAAAACTTAAAGGAGGCTGGAGAATCCAGGTGCATTAGAGCTCTAATGTTTCACAGTCAGAAAGCCCAGGAGAAGCAATTCTCTCGTGATATAAATGTACATCCTCAAATCGCACAAGCATTCCTACCTTTTCCACAACCAGTGCAACTGAAATAACCAGAAAACTATTTGCCTCTGAATATTCTTCTCTCTCAACTTCCTTCTCCTGAATTTCCTCAATAAAGCACTGCCATAGTGTCACAGTTCATAGTCTCCTGCCACACAGGATACCTCTGCATCCCCTGTTTCCTCTACCCAAGCCATTTATACTCAATACCCATAACAGCTATGAAATCCTACCCTCTCCAGAGGATAGGATTTCTCTCTGTCCAGAGACACAACAATCAAAGACTTACTTAAATACTACCTATTTTACTATGATACATTCTATGTCCAAGAATAAGAAGACTGGGAAAGCACATCCCATTTGTAAATAAGTAGCTGTAATCAGTCTGCAGAGGATCCAGTGCCCTTTAGTTCTAACTTCACAAAACAACACAAAATGATTGCAAAAACAGCAGGGGAAGTTCCTCACACACTTTTCCATTTCACATTGCCAGCACTTGTAGTTGGGTAACAAAGCAGGCTGAACCCTGTTCCCAGCAGACCTTTTATACATCTGATGATAGACCTTCCCACGCTGGTTTTGCAGAGCAGAGCACTGACTAGCAAGATATCAGAAAGGCCTCAGGAAACACAAAAAAGGCCTACAGTATTTTCTATGTCTGTAGTGTATAACAAATATTCATGGAGCAGCTTAGGGCAGCTTGAAGGCTACCACTGGCTAGCTAGAACCAAGGTCAGCACTTCCCAAGAGTTTAAGTTTCAAAGACTGAGGTATTCTAGTTAGGTGTCCATCCCTGGGCCTCCAGTTATTTTCTACTTATTTCCCCCAATGTTTATTAACTCTATCAGAAGAATTCAGCCAAGACTTTCCATTTTACAGGTCCATTTTTTTTTTGTGACAGTAGATGTAAAGTAGAATGCTAATAATAAGTCCTTTAAGCCTTTCCTTCTTCCCAATTATTTTCCAAAATAATTTCTCTAAGGATTTATCCAGCACCCACCTTATTCTCCTCTACTAGAGCCAGGAATTTACTGATCACAAGCATTGCTAAAAGCACTCCCAATTCCTTAGCACCAGGAAACAGAAGTACCTCTGTCTCCTCCCTGAACACATTCTTCTAGGGATCACCAAGCACAAAGTCTCCAAGAAGAAAAAGAATAACAACAACAACAAGCATAGAGTCAGTTTTGAGGAGGAGACAAAATAGAAAACCAAGGTCAAAGTCAATTCCTTCATCATGTTGTGCACCCACCATTCTGACTGCAGAGTACAAAAGGCACTTGCTGACTGTTGCTGACTGCACTGCGTACCACAGCCACGTGATTTCAGCACTCTGCTGAGCGTTGTGATATGAGCAGAAACACAGTATAACCAATACAATAGGATAGGTGGCAAAGCAGGAAGCCAGCCTTCAAAACAGCTCAGTGAAGATAAAGAGGAAATGCAGGTATGATCCTCAGATGTTGCTGAGGACAAGTTTTCCTTCCATGCCTTGATGTGGACAGGAGATTACACTTGCAAAAGAGATTACACTGAACATCTGTGCCTGGATTGGACAACACGTAAATAAATTGGTTGCCAAAATAGAAGTTAGCCTGTTCAGCAGGAATTGTAGTGGAATATTCTCGTTTTATTAGAAAGACTAAGATGCCCTGGATAACTTGATTTTTTCATTTTTCCTCCAAGAATATTTAGAGGTGGCTTTCAAAGGATTCATACATGACTAATAAATATTTTGACAGCTGTATAATTACAAAATATGAAGTCCAACAAATCATTTAACCCATCTCTTATTTCACTCAGCTGAGGATTCTTTGAACTTCACTGCAGTACATAGCTTCCAGGATGGGGCTCCTTTGTGCTACAGTTCCTATCCAGAGTGCTTTGTACTGACTTCACATACATACATTTCATATCTGTAACATCATTAAGACATCTAATAGGCTTTTACATACCAGTTATACATGAAATTCAGTACTATAATGACTGAGATCTTTACAGGAACATTGTTTCTGCAAGTCTGATGCTTGCATTTCAGGTTTCCCCAAGAGCAGAAAACATTCTCTCTCTCAAATTAAACTTTTCATGGAGGGCAGTACGCAGCCTTTTGAAAAAGCTCTGACAGAATCAGACTCTGTTTATGTGCAGAAGTCATACTGGGGTAACTAAAAGAAAAATCAATGTAAAGTCCTAGTGCAAACAGTACAAGTTTAGAATTAATTATATTGGCTGAGGTTTTATTGGCTGGCTTTAAATCATGGGAATAATTTCACCAGTGCTACTAGAGTAGGCATTCCTGCTAGATCTCACTGTGAGCTTACCTATATCTTCTGAAGTAATCCTTTTGAAGTCTTATTTATGGATGTGTGAAAAGCATGATTCCATACAGCCTCATGCTGGGCATGCTGTCATTAAGCTCTGAATGGCAGCAAATGTAATTTAACTTCTCTGAAGAGCATCATTTGGAATAGGCCCAGGAAAACCTAGTATAAAACTAATTTCTAGTAGCATCAGATATGTAAGTATTTACAGAGCTCTTTGTAAACACACTGCAATTAAAAACATTTAATAGAGAGAAAACTCACTTTACCATATGGCAAATCATCTTCAGTTAAGGCAAGAGAGCCTTAGTGTCTGACAAAGAGGGCAAGGGAGACAGACTGTAAATTCCAAAGACCTGACAGAGAAGGGGCCCCCAAAATAGCTTATCGGCGTTGGAATTATGACAATGACATAGAAAAAGTAGACCCAGGCCTCAAATCTTTGCCATGGGATCCAAAGACACCTGTAAAAATTCCTGTGTAGGACCAACATATCTGACATGAAAAATAATTGCTTCAAGCAGCAGGAGTATGAAGTGCAGCATTATCCTGGAACATCCCAGCCTGTTAGTGTTATCAAGAACTGCATCAGGGGATTAATCTCCATCTATGCAAGGCTTTCTCTTGAGTTCAAATTTCACATGCAAAGTCACTATAGAGGGGGAAGCCTAACAGTGGAATGGAAAATACAGCTGATCCCTGCAGCAAAACTTTTGGAATCCTCCTTCGGAATTCATTTCATACAAGGTGAAGAAAAGGAGACTCTCGAAATTTCTTGGAAATACAGAGTTTTTCCAAACAAAGCTTTCTTTCTTTCTTTTTTTTTTTTTTTTTTTTGAGATAGAAATTTGATATGGTGGCTTAAAGGAAAGAAATATTAATTTTCCTTTTTAACCAAGTTGTTTGCCAGAGTCCTGCCTACAGAGCCCCCAGGTGACCCTAACTTTTCAAATTAGGTCTCACAGAAGTTAAAGAAAGAGGTTTTCAGGGAGAAGGTGAGATACTTATCATTCCCTGGAAACTGCTAATGAACGGAAACATCTAGAATGATAGTAACCCTACATCCTTTATTCCCACACTACAGGGCAGCTCATGAACCAGGATAATTGCACCTCCAGCCTCCCAGTGCTGGAATAGCTCTCCCTTTGTGCACTTTGAAAGCAAAATGTCTGCTGCACCAGAACACAACGTCAGAAGCAACACACAACACAGTCAAGCTCTGGTACTCCCTGTGGCAAAAATTCTGACTATGACCTCGGTAAGATTCAGGTATGGACTGACAACGCAGATGGGGAAAGTACTGTAAAATACAACAAAGAGAACGACAAGAACCAGTCTCCTTGGGTCAGGCAGGTCGTAAGTCAGTGAAGGAAGAAACTGCCCCACTTCATGCAAACGCTGGCCTGCTATTATGGAATGGCATCGGCAGGGAAGAACATCTGAACACACCCTGATTGAGGCTTGGCACAGCACAGAAAATAACTCCAGATGCCCTGTTTAGAATCTGCAGCAATCCTGGTGATCAGAGGTGTCTGTACAGAGCCCATTTTTTACACAGCTTTTACAGGATGTCAGACACTGGAGTTGTCACATAGCTCAGAAACACCTGAGTAGTCTTCAGTGCTTTCTTAACAGGTCAAAGTTGAGTGAAATTTTTAAGCTTCCATTTGTTCTAGGTGAACCAATCTGCAAAACTAATGAGATAATAAATTTTTCCTCCAGTTAATGTGCTAGGTGGAGGATGGAAGGCAGGAAGAGGCAAGGAAGATGAGAGGCTACCCAAACTCATGAACTTGATTAAACTAATTTAATCTGCAACAAAGAATGAGACCCATAAAAGCAGAGCCATTATTCACTGGGATAGGATATTTACACAGAGAATGGCTTCAGCTACACTGCCTGCCCAGGGTTCAGACTAACCTAGGCCTTTTAAAGTTATAGGAATAAACTAAAACACAAGGTTGTTTAACAAGAAAGCCACATGGGTTTACAATTTTTAGGGGTTTTTTTAAGGCTCAGTGCAATAATGTGCTCTTGTCACAACCCAAGAACTGTAACTTTCTCCACGTGTCACCTTTTTAAAATCATAGTGGTGATCTAGCAATGGCTGTAACTGCATGAAGTCTGAGAAGTTACACATGTATACATCAGCTGAATTGTTACTCCTACAACTACAGCAAATATAAAATACAGAAAGCATCGTCCCAAATTAAAGCGACATGATCTCTTCAGTAGCAGGTACCATGCATCAAGAGATGCAGAGGAAGACTGAATAAATAACAGGTAAATATGGAAGAAACCCATTCAGAGAGATGCTTCAGCTTACCATATTAGTTACAGTCAGAAGCATGAGACTGTCTCACTGCCAAAATTCTTGGGGTTTTTAGCTTTTTAATCCTTACAACTCCCATTTGAGATTAATCTGATTGGCATTTTCCAACCAGAAAGCATTGCTTTGATTATATATACATGCACACACCCCCAATCCACCAGAATCAAACCTATGCATCTTAAATTGC
>JANIJG010010745.1:0-17945 GCA_024611175.1 Megaceryle torquata | reverse complement strand
ATTAAAAAATAATTTGTGTTGGGAAATTGAAAAAAATACTTATCTGAATTTTAAATTATGCAAAACACTGCAGCTTCCTACGATGCTGATTGTGGGTCAAAGGCCCTTGTTAGGGCTAAGGCTCCTTGACTAGCTTGCACCCTCCAGGATTTATTGCTAGTTCCCTTCTTGTTGAGTCATTGCTGTGTGTCTCCTAAGACTGCATACAGGAAACTCAATCCCCCTGCATGGTCCATGCCCGTGACCAGAATAAGGTCACAAAGCATGTCAGAACAATGAGGAGCTTCGCACCTGGGCTTTTCATCCTCAAGACAAGCTGGTTTTAAATATTCTGCTAGGCATCACATGATTTGGGTTATTTGCAGTCATTTCTAAAGTAATTTTTTTAAGGTTAAAAATTATTAAAGATTCTGATCTTCCCTCCCAATTTCACACCAAGATTAATGTTGAAAATAGAGGATTTCAAGTTAGCTGTATAGCATGATTTTTACCTTTTTCTAGGTATTTATAGCCAATATTGGAAAACCAGACTTGTCTCCTGCTCCAGGCTCACCTTGTCCTTACATCCCCAGCGGTGCCTGTCACAGCCAGGCACAGCCCTGTTACCCCCCAAAGGGAATCCTTTGCCCTGGGGTTCCCCGAGGACTTTTTGCATGGTGCCAGCCACAGCCTGAAGAAAAGTGTCTGGCAAAGGATGAGAAACACTATATCCTGATGCCTACTGTACTTTGAAATGTGAGCTTGCTAATATGGGACTGGCTCCCACCATGCAGCTGGTTATAGCTGGGCTCCAAGGCGATGCTTGAATTTCTATCCCGATTCCTGTGGCAAAACATGAAAATTTCCAGGCCAGCGTGGCACCCAAGATATTAGAATTAAGACAGAACCTCGTGTGACATGGTGTGGTTAAGTGACATGTATTTATAATTTCAGTCTCGGCAATGGAAAATCGACTATAAATGTTCTGGGCATTGGAAGTGGCACAGGTAAGGAGCTTAGCAGCACTGCTGATGCTGGGGGACAGGGGAGGTCCCTATGGGTAGCAGAAAGTGAGAGTGAAGTTTTGAGCAATGGGGAGAACGACTCAGGTGTTAGGAATAATACATCTTATTGAAGCAGAAGATGGCAAAATATGGGCATGGAGCCGGGATGAGAGCGATGTTCCTTCCCTTCCTTCCTCGCATCCCTTTGGAAATGCTGCTCAAATCTTTCCAAGAAGTGAGATGAGTGAGATTATTTTAGCTTAGTCTCTGTCTCTTGAGGACCTTCACCTGACTTTATAAAGTCTCAAAGCAAGGAGTCCTGCTCCTGGTTAGGTAGGAGAGCAAATTCAAATCTCATCAGAGAGAATTAGAGATACCAGAGAGATTTGTTCCACCCAAGGTCCTATCTTAGACTATCCCACCTGAAGAGATCTCTCCTTTCACTTCACTCTTAGGGATCCCAGAGACCGAAGCTGGGCAGTGCTCTGCTCTAGGTGGTGCCAATCCCACCACTCACAACCATTAGCATGGGGTTGCTTCAGCTTTTCCAAGACATGTTTCTTTGTTACTACTGTGTTTTTATCTAGTGTTAAGTAGGGTTTAAAGGCAAATAATATTTCACCCCCAGAGAAAAAGCCATCGTTTGGAAAATAGCTTTAAAGTTGTTCTAAATGCATCTGAGTTAAAAGAAAAAAAAAAAGAAAAAAAAAAAAAAAGAAAAAGTGATGAAACATTCAACTGTGCTCCTAGGGAAACTGGGAGAAAATAAAATGTAGAGTTAAGAAGCATCAGCTTGATATGTTAGAGTTTGCTTTTGCTTTAAAAAGTATTATTTGGGTGAATTTTAAGTCTTAATACTTTCAAATGGAAGTATTTCTCTCTCTTTTTTTTTTTTTCTTGTTTTCCTGATTAAGATAAAAATAGCATTGAATTGTTTTCCTCAGTTGGGAATATGTCAGAATGTATGAGAAAGTAAACAGGAAGAAATAATTCAGTTCTCAATTACACTCTATTTTCATTAAGATAAAACTAAAATTCTGACTTCAAGAAAACACAAGGGAAAAAATGAACTTTTTGCACTGTTCTCATTTTTCCTTATTTCCTCTTCAGATATTTTAATGGAAAAATAAAAACTCTGAAGTTTCCTGGGTAAACTGCCCCTCATAGATGGTGGGTCGGGGGTTCAAAATCGCACCCCCTCCAACCTCTCTCCCCCCCTTGCCCACGGCTGCAAGAGCTGAACTTCTGCAGCCAGGCAGGGGAGCAGGCTAGGATGGCATTGAGCTAAAAGGTTATATCTGATCCCTGACCTTTCCAGGCTTGGACTCTGATTTCACAGAGCCCCCAGAATTAGTTTAGTTGACGAAAATATTAATGGGGATTAGTGACTGACTCCAGATCCTAAAAGACTGTTATCTGCTCCAGATCACATTGTCTCATTCATGCCATGCTTTCCAGGGCTGGTTTAACTATCTTGGCTGTAACCTCCCAGTCAGTGCCAGGGTGGTCTGCTGTTTGCAGAGGGGCCTCTCTTCTGTTTCTGGAGTATCTCACTGTGGTTAGTGCTGAAGTGTTGCTGCTGGCAGGCAAGATGGAGCAGAGAAATTCCTGCTCTCAAGCACTGTATCTTATTGTTTGTTTTTGCTGACACCCCAGTTGAGGACTTTATTACCTGCTCTTGCAAAGACGGGTTTAGGGCATTTTACAGAGATGGAGCAAAACCAAAAGCCCTAACAGCTTTTAAAACAGCCATTTGCTGTTGATATACCCATTTGCCACTCTCAGTGGCTCCAGGGCACGGGACAGTGATGCTCTGCCTCCCATCTGTCCTGAGCCTGCAGGGAGCCCAAGTAAGCACCTCTAATTGCTTGTGCTCCCCACCCCAGGCACATACTAACTGCTATTTATGGCTGTCTAAAGTGATTCAGCTTCTTGCTATAGAGCTCTTCCTTCCTGTCATCAATAATGGCCCATGCGTACACCTTCAACTGATGCAGCCTCAGCTTCTTTCCTTGCGCTTTTGGCCAGCCCTGCACCACTGCCACTGCATTCCTCAGGGGTCTTGCATATTTTTTCTCCAATTTCAAAAGACTTATCCTTCCTTGGATGTCCCTGTGTGTGCTGGCATGGCTGATATTTCCCTCCTTAAATTCTATTTACTGCAACACTTGCCAAAGATGATGACTTTTCTCATAGCTGGTACATCGGATGAAAGGCTGGGAAAGATGCAGTATCTCGTATCAAGCCCTCTGTGTCTGACATTTGCAAGGGCAGGATTATTTTTAGGCCTCACCATCAGACACAGACAGGATTCTTGTGAAGGTCCACTCAAGGTGGTCAGCTCTACTGTTTATTTCCATAATTTCACGTGAACCAGATGGACTTTGCACACTTGGTGTATTGTGGCCTTTCTGAAAGGAACAAGAGTGATCTGCATCACCTCCAAAGAGACTGGGAACTTCCTAGGACAGAAGGATAGACTGCCACTTGGTCCTCCAGAACTTAGCAACAGAGAAGCACCAATACCTAAATTGTCAGGGAACCTACACACAAGTAGCTGCCCAAAGCTGAGACTGTGTGGCTGGTCCCCATAGAGTGAAGACCCAGGGTATGGCATGTCAATGGGTCTTTCTTCTTGCAGTTCAGGTTCCCAGGTCTCCCAGCCATGTCACACCAGCCATAAGCTGAGAAGCTGAGAAGCCATAAGCTCCCTGGGGCAGTGATGAAGGCCTGGACCACCCAGTACCATGCCGAAGTTGCACAGCTGTGCTGACTCCCTCCTTTCCCCTTTCAAACTTTGTGTTTTTGTTGGAAACTAATGCTTGGATTATTTTGACCTGTCTGTCCTGTGACCCAGAGCATTGCCATTAGCAGCAGGTTGCTGCACTGTTGCTTATCTTTTCCTTGTTCTTAGTCTTATCTGCAAATATTTGTTACCTTGAGCAGTAAGATATTGTGGTAAGACTGGGTTAGATGCCACCATGCAAACTGCAAGGTAGAGAGTGTCTCATTTCTACCTGGGGGTTTTCCCAACAGCGGAGGCAGCGGGTGCACCAACACCCTTTCACCACATCTATGTACTTTGTAAAGTAGTGAATTTCTGCTTATTGAGCAGGTGAGCAGGATTTGAAAATGATCAGGATACTGCAGACTGTGCACCCAGGGGTCTTTATCGACAACGAAATCGTAGAGCCCAACCCACAGCATGTGGCAGCTTACAAAGGTAAGGCTATACCTGCCTGCCTGGGGTATAGTGAGGACCATTGTTCCAAACAATGAGTTTTTCTGTTCTTTTGTGAAATTCATGTTTTTCTTCTACTTTTTAAAACAGAGTTAGTGAACCAAGCTCCAGACCTGCAGAATGTCTCTTTTATTTGGCACCAGCTGACTTCCTCCGAGTATGAACAACAGGTGAAAGAGAAAGGTGCACATAAGAAATTCGACTTCATCCATATGATCCAGGTAATGGAGAATCCTTTAATAAAGAAGTATTAGCTTTAACTAGTCTCTTCATTTCTGCTGTGTGCATGAAGTTTGGGGGACCGGAGCTGAGCACAGTTCTCCTACTAGCAATAACTTCTGCAGCAGCTCTACAAACACTAAACCTCATTCCCAATCCACCCTGGCTTTGGTCTCTGGTTTGTACTGGTTTAACTGTGTATGGTAGGTAATAATACAGGACAAGTCTCAGTCTCAGGTTACACATCAGGCAGAGAGCAACAACTGTGCTTTGCTGATGCAAAAAGACTTGGATTTTTTGCCTTATCAGAGTAGTTTGGATAGCACTGAAGGGAAAGGGTAGTGAACAAACACCTCGTGCTGGTTTTTGGGTCAGAAATGCTGCTGCTGTGTCTCTGATATTGATGACACATGTTGTAGGTGTCAATTACATTTTGTGAAAATATGGCTATTCTCTCTCTTTAGTGGCTTTTATTTAACTTTTCTTCTATTTCATTTTGCTTTGTTAAATCAAACAATGACACAACAAAGTGTTTCAGGGTTTTGATGGCTGGGTCAAGGATTAAGTTTCATGGCCCAGACATGGCTGAGAAATGTCCCTGTTGATAAAAACCATCTCCAGGCACCAGAGAACTCCCCTCTGCACACAGTTTCCAGTGACAAAACTGCACTGGGCTTGAAGGGCAGCAATAGGCAGGTTAGCATCTGGCTGGTGGGCACAGCTGAGCAGAGAGTCCCTTCGTCTGACTCTTGGTTGTTGATGCCAGTGGAGAGCTGGTCATGTTCAGTCGTATGTGGCATCCCTAAATATGTGTGCTGAGTCAGGATAGGCTGGGAAACAATTAGGAACCACTCTACAGAGAAAGGGTTTAAGGCTTTGAAGGGCCATTGAACTGTGGAGGAGGAATAATGGCTGTGTGTAACTGTCTCTTGTAGATGCTGTACCGTGTGGAGGATATTCCCAACACTATCAAGTTTTTCCACAGCTGCCTTGACCATCATGGTAAACTCCTGATCATAATTTTATCAGGTAAGGGGGACCTTCTATTTTTTGCTTCATTGCTGTTCTAAAGAGCTTTGAAGTTTGAGAGCATTTGTCTCGGGATTTGAGTAGCGTTCATTCTATAGTAATTAAATGAAACAAATGCTGTATTTCATAGGGAGCATGCAGTCTTAGGCTTAGCCTTTTGGACCCCGGTGTCTGATGGGACCACTTACACCTAGCCTTTGTGCTCTTGCTTCCCTACTTAAGAAGCAGATTAATTTCTCAGTACTTCAAAGAGACCTCCTGCTGTGAAATTACTGTCTAGAGAGAAGTGTGGCTGTTGATGAATGAGGGTCAATCCTCCTTCAGTGGTGAAATCACCACTGTAAAACCACAACCTGAGCTCTGGGATGACCCACCTTTAGAGCTCTTCCCTCCACACAGCAATGGCCCAGAGCCCAGCAGGACAACGGCCTCTGCCAAGACCTATGGGCTTTATGGCAGGACAGGATAAAGAGGCACTTACAACATCATGGCACTTGCGGAAAAAGCAAACAAACAAACAAAACCAAAAAACAACCAGAGTATTTTCTGCAGTGTGTGATTCATGAATCCCCAGCTCATGGTGCAGTGGATGAAGAACGCTGCTAATTGTTTGCCATTAAAACTCCTTCTTGCATTGCTGGTAGGCTGTTTCCCTTGCTAAGTGGGGCTTTTTCAGTTATGTTTTCTTTGATGTGCACCTGAAATTGAGGTTTGTTGTAGAAAAACACGTGCACTATTCTAGCAAAGGGGCTTAATAGGCAGCACGCATCTGCAGGCTCAAGGCCTTGGTACCTCTGTGTAATACTCCTCCTTCTGGGCAAATCCAGTGCCAGAGACTGTCTCCTAGGGGGTTCCTTTAAAGAGAAGAGTTTTAGAGGGAGGGCTGAGGGAGATCAGTTATACCCCTTTCCAGGCACAGATATTTACAAATAGGCTCAAGGAAGGGGAAATGTCTTCTTCTCCTGACAAGGGGCAGCAGAGAGAGAGTATTTCTAACTCATTTAGTAGTTGAATTAACTGGTGTTTGACTGCCTTGGCTTTGCAAAAGTAACCTTCCCTCCTGCTCTGGCAGACAGTAGTGGATGGGCCAGTTTATGGAAGAAGTACAGACACTGCTTGCCTTCCACTGACAGTGGCCACTACATCACCTCCAATGGCATCACGGATGTTTTGAAGAGACTCGGTGTTGAATACCGTGTTTATGAGTTCCCATCAGGCTGGGATATCACCGAGTGCTTTATTGAGGGGGACCCGGTTGGAGGCCGCATGATGGATTTCCTGACTGGCACAAAAAACTTCCTGAATACGGCCCCACTGGGGCTGCGGCGACAGCTGCAGGAGGCTCTCTGCCAGCCCGAGTGCAGCAGCAAAAAGGACGGGAGGATCATCTTCAGCAACAACTTGAGTATGATTGTGGTTGAATCCTAGAGTCTGGACCAGCTGCAGAAGACAAGTTAGGGTGGGTATGGGGGAGTTCAGTCATAAAAGGGGGTAGTGTAGGAAGAATGCAACTAGCAGGAAAGAAGGCAAGAAAGTGGGGCTCAGGTGCAGCCTCCCATTTGCAGCCAGGGTCAGCAGACACTGCAATGCCAGGGATGAACTCTTTGCCCCACTGAGGTCAACGGAGCTGAGATTTTACCCTGGCTATTTAGTCCACCCCTAGGAGAACATTTTCCAGAAAGTAAAGATCTCCATATCACTAAAAGCCTACATGGACTTGTTTTTTAACAGCATGCATCCTGTCTGTGCTTGTGACACCGGGATTTCCACTTTTCTATATAGCCAGCACGTTTACATACCTAAAGATGTGTCTATATGACCAGGTGCTGCTTTGCAGCTGGGAGAAGGCTGCAGCCCCTGTGCTGGCTGAGTACAGACCCACTGCTTCCAGCTGCACCAAGACAAAACCAGCAAGGTGTCCCCACTGCTTTGCATCCAAATAATGTACCTCACTGCACCTGAGCTGTAAGTTGCTCTGCATTAGGCTATTTTACATGTTTTATCAATGTTGGTATTTACTGCCCCAAATGGCTCAGCAACTTGCACAATAGACCTGTCTTAAAAATTGATCAGCCTTTTTGTCTTGAGAATTTTTGGATCCCAGGTTGATACTTGCCCTGTGCTCTTTCAGGTAGATATTAATTTTGTTACTTTCTTATTACTGTTTTTCTCCATATAAAATAAAAACAATCTTAAACCAAAAAAGTCACATCTTGTTCTGTATGTGTGGGCTGGCAGAAAATGAAGAGTAAAGAGGTTATTTAGCTAAAAACAACAACCAAAAAAGGCAAAATACTGTTTTATGGAAGCATTAAGGTTGGTTTTTTTTGTCAGTGAGAAAGATGACCCTGAGACCGTGGAAGGGCTGAGTGTGAGCTGCAGCTTGTCCTTGTGCTGCAGCCATGGGAGGCAGCTTGCCTCACGCAAGGCAGCGTCGCTGCACTACAGCAGCACAGCATCTCTGTTACTTAAATATAATGTATGTGGTTAAGGTATTAATATAGGTAAGGTAAGACTATTTCCACAGGGTACTGAGTTGTTCAGAGGGCTAAAGAAGGTGCTGCCAGGGCAGCCAGCTGGAAAGGTAGACCTGCACAGGAGACGGGTGAGGTTTGGTCCTGCATTTAAGGCTGTGATTCACGACAGGAAAGGGCCAGAAGTCCCACCAGCCTCACTGCAAATGGCTCTCAATGCAGGAAGCACCAGCTCAGGTGGAAAATACCTGAAGGCGCAGAAATCGCCTCTATAAACTGATTTTTCTGTGCTTAAGCTGGAAAACATGTGTGCACCTGGAGGGGCTGCAGGTACTGCTGCCTTATTGATGCCTGGTATTGATTAAAAAGATTTGTTCCAGTATCATGAACATGGTGGGTTGGCACATTGACTTGCAAATTATTATTATTATTACTATTATTATTATTATTATTATTATTATTATTATTATTATTATTATTATTATTATTAGTCATTGTCATCCAGAGTCCTGCTGATCCCACTAAACCTACCCCACCCCACAGCCTATCTATCTGCCTGGGTGCAGCTACTGCCAGGGTAGCAGTGCTCCTGTCTGAGCAGGGGATGTCAGCTCATGCAGTTGTCAGGATCCACTTTGTGTTTGGTTTTTTTGTTTGTTTTGTTTTTGTTTGGTTGTTTTTTGTTTGGTTGGTTGGGTTTTTTTGGGGTTTGTTTTTTTTTTTTGTTTTTTGGGGGGTTTTTTAGTTTTGGTTTGGTTTTTTTTTTTTCACATCTTTTTGAAATGCAGCCCTTTCTCCTGCAGATGTTTCTTCTGAAAATACTGTAAGGAAAAAAAGAGAAAAGCAATGGGTAAACAATAACATAACATCATCCCTCTGGCAGGACTGCGGCACTCTGGTCTGTAAGTACTATTGCTGTCAGTTTAAGAGCCATCAATCAAAACTGGATAACCTCCTCCAGACTACCCCACACCTATGCACAAGCTTTTCATTTTGATCGGGTTTATTTTTTATTCCATAGGTAGCTTGTGCTCGCTGGCAGCACTGGGCAGGGAGTGTACAGCTGGGCTGTTGGACAGGATCTCAGCGCTGCTTCCATCAGTGTTCTCCTTCCACTGTTAATTCCCATGGTTTATTTCCACATGTTAATGATGTCTCTGTCTCTCCCTGGTAGACTAAAAGGAAAAACAAAATATACCAAAACCCAGGCTTGCTTTTCGAGCTCCAAAGAACCATCTACCTGTTAGTCTTTGTGGAAATTTGGATCAGTCCAGGTTCACTCAGATCTTCTCTAGCCCAAGAGGTTTTTCTCCCCTCCTTCAAGTTTCCCCAGCAGATATAGACATTCTTCTAGTAAGAAAACACTCAGCAAAAAACTGTGAGCACAAAATTTACCTACACCATTGTAAATCAATGTGCAAATGCAGGAAAGAAAATGAGCACTTCAAAGCAGACAGTTTAGTGACAGCCTGGGGAGATGAAACAAGGCACCCCATTAAAAACATGAGTGCTTAATGTTTTATCTGTAATTTCTCTTTTGATTCTTGAAAAGCAAGTCATTTAACAATGACTCTGTTTGTACACTTGGCACAAATACTACCCTTAGTGTCTGTTCCATTTATTCCTATAGTTATTCTTGGACGAATATGCTATTTAATAACTATTTGTTGTGTTTTTTAAATCACACTGTCCTCCCACACAGGATTTCGGTCTGTGCTTTCCCAGCAGCCGGCGGGGTTGGGGCTGGGTGGCCACGAGAGGGCTGCAGCAGCCAGCGGATTAAATCTGACTCCCAAAATGCTTGAGATGCTGAGCTGAAGAAGCAGAGTCAAGGAGCTGGGCAAGCAAATGATGCACCATCTCAGCTTCACTTTCTGATCTGGGTCATCACACCCTGATTCCAGCTGTTGGGGAGCATGCTTTTTTCTAACTCATAGTCATGTTAGTGATGCTGGACTCCACCTCATAAAAAAAAGTCACAAATGCATGACATGGGTGTCAACAAGGGCTGCACAAAATTTGCACTTGGGTTGGATTGTTTTTTTTTCCCCACTCGATGGCTGAAGGGCTGCAGCTTGGGTGCGTTTCAAGTACAGGTCTGCAGGTTCCATGGCTGATGGGGAGAGGAAACCATGAGGAAGGGTATGTCAGGAGTAAGAGGTTGCTTCTGCTTTAGCTTTGAGCCCAATTAACCTTTCTGAGCTCAGCCCAGAATGAGCCCTACTCCACACAGAGGTGCATGGCAGATAGTGACCAGCAGGTCCGTGGCTTTATCAGCACAACTTGTTCCAGCCCAAAGAGAATACTTCTGTGGATAACCATGTAGTAAGCTGCCATGTGTACTCTGAAGTTATGCCTACAAAACCCAAACTACATTGAGCAGTTGCAGACTTTCTCCTTCTTTCAAGTTAGCAATATGCACAGGTCAAAGGCATGCTGTTGCTCTGATTGTGTGTTACAGCCTCCCAAAAAGGACTTCTAGAAAGCAGCTCTTTGTAGTATCAAGGAGGGATGATTTGGGTATTTCTGGGCCTGTTTTCAGTCTTGGAGATGAACTGTTTGTCTTTGTAATGAATGCTAAGGCTTCTTTACCCATGAACATTACCAGGGGAATGAAGGTAGCATAGGAATTGGAAAATCTAATAGCTTATTTCTAGATAATCCCATTAAAAGACAAGCTCAGTAAAATACTGGAGCACATATTGAAAAGATTAAAACTAATCTCAATCAGGGAACAAAAATAAAAATACAGAATCTGAACTTTCCCCCCCCTCTTCCCCCACTTCAATATTTGCCCCCAGAAATCAGTTGAGGCTTATATTGAGGAAGTAGATTATCTTTGGGTACCCCATGAATTCTTCATAAATAAATACATCAGATAGATGCATGGCTGTAAGACGAGATCTCCAAGAGTCACAAGCTGTATGCTATCTGTATTAATAGTTTTCATTGAGACACCAGAGGTTGTCCTGAAGTCTTCAGAATTGGGATGCTAGTTCTGGAGGTCCCTTGAGTGAAGAAATCTGAAGCAGGATCTAGATGTAGCAGAGAGGTTGCCACAAGGCTGTACATAGGAAATTCCAGGACAACTCAAGACATGTTTATGCCCAGAAAATAATATTCCAGCTGCCCTGAAACTATGCGTGGTTCAGAACAGCTTCTTCAGAAATATTGTCAGATAGTCCAGCAAGGCACAGAATCTGGGTTTCCTGGAGGACTGACTGTTCTCAAAAACCTTTATTATGGGAAGGACAGGAGTAACTGTGAGTCAACATGCAGTGTCTTTTGTCTTTTGATAGAGTTACTCTTGACAACTCAAACCATGAACCATCTCCACATGTTCTGTATCCAGCAGAGAAGGCAGCAGAGGCCAGATAAATCTGAAGCTGCTAATTGTACCTCCATGTAGTGGTGGTAGAATTGCACTCTTTCCTGGAGCTTACAAATGCCCTCATAGGAATAATAATTTTCTGGCTCAGGTCAGAACTCTAAGGTAGCATTTATAACCCTGCTTTTTAAAGTACAATATTTTTTTTGAAGGTCGTATCCTCCAGCCTGAGATCAAATATCTAAACTAAGTCTATAATATTTTTGTTACTAAACATTTCTCTGTGGAGCCACTCAACTCCAGTACTTAAGTATCAATGGAAACTTAAACCTTGCTAGATGGTGAGAGTCCCAGTTAGGTCTCCAAACACATCTATGCACCAGTGCATGGTCACTGCTACTTCTTAAGCCAGGACTCCAGATAGCAAAAGCCTGGAAGCCTCCTTGTTTTGGTATAGACACAGTAGGGTGATGGTACTAGTAAACATGCTAGCAGCACCATGAGTGCACTTGTCCTGTCCCAGCAGAGTAGCTCCAGGCTGGCTGGGGAGAGACAGCCATCTCAAAGAGGCCCCTGCTGGTTCCTCCTCATCCAGGTCTGGGGGGGGGGATGGGGTGGGGTTGAGGACCTCAGGGTCTGGACAGACACCTCTGATAACACTGATTCCCTTGCTTCTGCTCAATTTGTCAGCCAGACCAGTTATGCTGGGAAATGCCAAAACTCAGATGCACATCCCTTCAGAACGCAAATAAAGATCTTCTTCTGCCACTGGTATTGTCACTTCCTGTCTCTAAGAATACCCTTATCAATGCAAATGTTCTTTGCAATCAGTCCTAAAACAGGAAAAGAAATAAAAGTTTATCTCTCTGATACAAATATGTCCATGTGATCAGCCTGGCATGGGAGCTGGGACTGCAGCTTGGACACCTGGAGGAGGTTATGGGCCAACCTTCCCACACCATGTTATTTAAAGCTGCTGGTTTTAGCTAACGCAGCAGCTGCTACAAAATGTAGGAAATGTGTTGTTCATCACACATCCTCTTTGAATTTCTTGTTAAAAAAAAAATTAAAACCAGAAAAATCCCTGCAAGATAAATGTTTGGATTACAAGACAGAGCTGGAAAGATGTGAAGATGGGTCTGAAGGAGGTTTGTAGAACATATGAGATGGCTGGATCCCAGCAGAGTTTTTCTTCTCATCTCTGAGAAGGAACAGGAAAGAGCCAAACAGGAGTTTCATTTCCACTAGTCACTTCCTGGTAGTCTGATGACACTTTCAGTTGGACCTGACAGCAAGTCTGTAGAGAAATCATATGTTTTGTTGTACATTGTAATGATGGTACCTCTGGTGAAGTTAGAAATGTGATAAAGAAATTTTTGGAGCAGTTTTTATGTCCCTATTGCTTTGTTAACATTTTTTAGCATCTATTAATCACTTTGTCTGTATCTGTCAACAGCTGATATTATGGATTAAGGAAGATTACAGCTCATTGCTCCACTGGCTGTTTTCTTTGGAATTTAACTCTATGGGCACTTTGCCATTGGCTTCACTATGACAAGACCAAGCCCCTTGCATTTATGAGCACTTTGCAATGCTTTCCTGGCTCCAACTGGTTTTACTTTATGAGGTATCTAAATGATCATCCAGGGGGTGAAAGTTTTGATTTTATTATTTCTGGAAGAAGGCCTAATATACTTCCAGTGCTAAGCAAAAAGTCCACAAGATCTTGATTTGCAAGTGTCTTCATGTAGATAAATGTTGACCTTAATTTGTCGTGCTTGTGCAGATCGTGTTTTGTTACTTGAAAAAAATATTTGAGGAAACACAGATAAAAGTCCTACAGATTTAATACATTTAATTCATAGACCCTCTCCATTATTTACTATCATCTACAGGTCGTTCTCCAATTTTACATATTGGTTATCCACTTTGGAATGCAAAGAAATCCCTGTGACTCATATGATCCAATGCAAAGCAGAAGTAATTAACACTGGAGGATCAAGCATCTCAACTGTGAATAACCTTCAGTCTAAAAATTATTCACCCAAACTTACCACTTCTTGCCGAGACTTGTTTTTATACATGCTTAAAAATAACAATGACAAAATTACAGATCTCAACCTAGACATCCTTCCTGAGCTTATTTAAATCTTACGCCTTGCCTCCAAGGTCTCATCCTTCCCAGCTCCCCTCTACGGCACAGCATCTCCTGCTCCATGGCCTTATCTCAAGGCAGACAAATTAAGGAAAACTTTCCTCCTGTGCTTAGGGGATGTGGGGTCATGGCCAACCTCCATCATAACTCGTTTGCAGTTCCTGCCAAATGTTAATGCAGATTTTTTGCTTCAGAGCCTAAGGTGACATGAAACAAATGACGTGCGCTCATCTGGGTGCTTTACAGGGAGCGTCTCACCCGATTACAAATGCCTTAAAACAACAGGCACTGCCTGAACACACCTTTGCTGCGCTTTCTATAAATTATTCCTGAGCCACTGCTTAATGCTTATTGATATTTCTGATGCTTTTGAAATTTTAAACCAAGGACATTCATATAACCTATAGTACAAAGCCAGGTATAGGTGTTAAAGAAAGAGTAAACGTCTTGCTTTCTCCTCTCTACGGGTGAACTGTATTTTGTACATGTAGAGGAGCAGCCCCCCCAGCAAATACAGTCCCCAAATTAATTCTTTTTCTGGTGGGAATTTAAATAAATCTTCCAACTCCATCACTCAGCAACAAATTGCTTTTGAACACAATTAGCATTTATACTGGTATTGGAGTCTTGTTCATTTACGCATTGCAACGATCCCTGAAAAATCTAAGAATACATGAAATTTTACTTAGACTCAAACAAAAACTCCTTGACCAGAATCCTGTCTTGTCTAGGGAAGGAAAGTAGGGAATATAGGAAATAGCTGATCTTATATGACAACCTTCTTTCTCTTCCCCCATCCTCCCCTTCCTTCTGACAACTTGCCAGTCGGGGGCCTCCTGCACTGAAGGCTGCATCCAGGCAATCATACCTCCTATTTGCCTGTCCTCATTAATTTGCCTATTTTCCTTCCAGACATTTCACAAAGGTGGGCCACAAATAAATCCATTTCAAGTGCCTCTCCACACCACAGTAACTTATTATCGTAGTGAAAGATCTCTCTCTTTTTTTTTTTCTCTCTCTCCCCTTAATTCCCTCTAATGTGAGGACCATCTGGCAATAATGACAGCTCAGCTCTGCTCTTTGTTTCAGGGCTGCCAGGGGCAGGATGGCACCTGCTTCACCATAGAGTCATCAACTCCTTGGTGTCATGATGTGGTAAGAGCAGGGTGAGGAAGGAAGCCAGCAAGGAAGAGAAACGACCCTTATCAGCCCCAGTGCTGACAGCCGGGGGATGAGAAGTTGGCACTGGGAACCAGCCAGGACATGCTCCCTAACCTTGCAAGGGGAAGAGATGGAGAAGTTTTTCCATCACACATTTCAGTCCTCTGAGTTAAAACATATGAACTCGTCACAGTGACACCAAGTGAGTTTCCAGCTGACAGTGAATAGATGGCAAAACAGAACCAGTGGGTTGTCTGCCTTCTGTCAGTGGCTGCTTATAAAGTCTTTCCATCAGGTATAATTCTTTTATTATCAGATTTAAATTGCTCTGAAGGCAGAGCACAAGCATGGTGGTGCAAGATGCTGCTTTGTGGTGGACTGGGTTAGGGCAGGGCTTTGTGCTAGGTGATCCCTGCCTTTTACGGAAGCCCATAGACCACATTTGTCAGGGCTGGCTGTGACTGCTGTTGTGCCACTCCACTCCTCCATCTACCATTAACATTCATGTACACACAGACTGCCGAACGGTTTGTCATATTCTGCTTCCAAAATCAGGTTAGAAATCACAGGATCACAGCATTTCCTGGATCGGAAAAGACATTTAAGATCGTCTAGTCCAATCATTAAGCTAACGCTGAGAAGACCTCGACTAAACCATATCCCTCAGCACTATGTCTATGTGACTCTTAAATACTTTTGGGGATGGGGACTCAACTACTTCCCTGGACAAGCCATTCCAGTGCCCAATAACCCGCTCAATAAAGAAATTCTTCCTAATACCCAGTCTAAACTTCCCTTGGTGCAACTTAAGGCCACTTCCTCGTGTTCTATCACTTGTTACATGGTTGAACAGACCAAGCCCCACCTCACTACAACCTCCTTTCAGGTCTCCCCTGAGCCTCCTTTTCTCCAGGCTAAACAACCCCCCCCTCTCAGCTGCTCCTCACAAAGTCAAGTGCTCTGGACTCTTCACCAGCTTTGTTGCCCTTCTTTGGACATGCTATAGTGCCTCAGTGTCCTTCTTGTAGTGAGGGGCCCAAAACTGAACACAGAACTTGAGATGCAGCTTCACCAGTGCCAAGTACAGGGGTAGAATCACTTCCCTGGTCCTAATCGCCACGGTGCTACTGATACAGTCCAGGATGCTGTTGCCCTTCTTGGCCACCTGGGCACACTGCCGGCTCATGTTCAGCCGGCTGTCAATCAACATCGCCAGGTCCTTTTCTACTGGGCATCTTTCCAGCCACTCTTCCCAAGCTTGCAGTGCTGCCTGGGGTTGTTGTGGCCCAAGAACAGGACCCGGCACTTGGCCTTGTTGAAGCTCATACAGCTGATCTCGGCCCGTCGATCCACTGTCCAAGTCCCTCTGCAGAGCCTCCCTACCCTTGAGCAGAGTGACACTTCCACCCAGCCTCGTGCAAATTTACTGAGGGTGCCCTCGATCCCCTCATCCAGATTATTGATAAAGATATTGAACAGAACTGGCCCCTGTACAGAACACTGGGGGACACCACTGGCGACTGGCCACCAGCTGGATTTAACTCCATTTCCCACCACTCTCTGAGCCCAGCCAGCCAGTGTTTTACCCAGCAGATTGCACACGCCTCCAGGCCGTAATCAGCCCGCTTCTCCAGGGAATGTGATCTCTGGTATGATATCGGAGAGTCCCTGCTGTGAGAAACTTCTCATGTTGCTATTCAACAGAGAAACATTTAAATCTGAGCAGGCAGAAGGAAGATACTTTTTGTAACTAAAGGCTGTCCCTTTTCCTAGGAGACCTGCATTTTGCACAGGGCCACATCACCAGCTTCCCCAGCCTGGCCATAATCACTTCATCTTGCTGGGCCTCAATTTTCCATCTTTAAAATCTTCCTTCCCTGGAAAGCAGGTTGTGAGGCGAGCGCCATTACTGTGAGAGGCTTTATTACTGAGGTGGTAAGTGTCATGCCAATACAATAGTAATAATAAATAGCTTCTCTAAAAGTGTAAAATGGTCTGACATTATTAATTGCAATTCAAGCACTTGCAGTATGTGTGGACTAGGATTGAATGAAGAGCAGACCAAAGGTTTTTCTCTTGCTCAGATTTTTGCACTTTGCAAATAAATGGCTTTCTTTGGCTGAAATGTCCTCGGTGCATTGGCCCAACCAGAAACCTCCCACCTGTGCAAGTCCCCATCACCCCCACTGGGGCTCAGAGGACCCTTCTGGGGTGCAAAGGTGGAAGGAAACTCCTCTGAGAGGCAGGGGAGGTCTCTCTTGATCCTGTAAGTTTTCATATTTGTGTGCTTCAAGAATTGTTTCCTATTTTCCCACATTAATTTCAGCCTCCTTTCATCTGTGGGTATGGTCAGTGAAGCGAAAGGCTTCCCAAGAGCATCCTGCCGGGGTACACAAGTGAAGGAAGTTTTCCTACACCAATTCTCCTGAGATCCCTTCTGAAATACCTGCCCATAACAGCAGCCCAGGACTTAAGCATCAAAACCTTGATGCTGCCCCAAAACACCTTGGAATTGCCTTTGCCCACTGACTTTACCCACTGCAAGTGTCATCCCTCTGGTCATGAGGCTCCTCTGCCTCCCTCAGCCCTTTTTGCTTTCATCCTGTGAAGAGAGAAATGCACCGTTTATCTGACATATACCTGGAAATAAACAGATAATATTTAAATGCTACATGGAAATAAAATCTACAAAAGCAAACCATGCAGGAGTAAGGAACAAATCCATCCTTTTTTTTTTTTTTTTTTTTTTTCCAAGGGACAAAAGTTATCCTCAAAAGCCCCTTGCACCAGCTCATTGTCACTTCTTGTCATGGGCTCCCACACCATCCCTCCCCTCCAGCCAGGCCAGCAGAGCCACTTGCCAGACCTGAGGCTTTTTTCAGTCCTTCAAGCACGTGGTGAGCTTCTGGTGACACATTGCAAAGGGAACTGTCTAGCTCAACTGAGAGGAAAAAAAAAAAGAAATTTTGCCTTTGTCTCATCTGCAAAAGTTTCTATTACCAAATCACTCAAGATCAGTCTCCTACAGAACAAGGAACAGCCCTTTCCCTCGGTGACAACCATCACTTAGAATTATGGAATCATAGAATGGTAAGAGTTGGAAGGGACCTCGAGATCATCGAATCCAATCACCCTGCCAGAGCAGGATCATCCAGGGCAGGACACACAGGAACAGATTCAGCTGTCTTGAAAGTCTCTAGAGAAGACTCCACAACCTCTCTGGGCAGCCTGTTCCAGGCTCTGTCACTCTCACAGTGAAGTTTTTCCTCATGTTGAGTTGGAACTTCCTGTGTTTCACCTTGCTACCATTACCTCTTGTCCTATCACAGGGCACAACTGAAAAGAGACTGGCCCC
>JANIJG010010744.1:108562-122841 GCA_024611175.1 Megaceryle torquata | reverse complement strand
GGTGTCTGTGTGTGGTACTAATGGCTCCCTGCAAACATGCCCCATGGCCAGAAATGGGGGTATCCTTGGAAAGCAGCCCCAAAGCTACAAAACCCATAGCAGTCAGTGAGACGACCATCTCTGTTTTCAGCAGGCTTTGGACTGCTAAAGCGGTTTTTGCTGTCAAGCATTGCCAAGCACAGTGATCCTGATTTTCATCCTTTATCATAGGAGTTTCAAAGTTTTTAAACAAAATATTTAAAGCAAAATTAAAACTTAAGAAGCTCCTTTATATTTGAGCAATTTCACTTTCTCTGTTGTCAGACACACAGAAGAAAATGTTCTCCCTTGTTTTCCTGGGGGAAGTAGGTAGAAATTTAATCTTCAGTAACCTAGATCACTTTTTCCAGAAATATGTCTAGAATTCTTTTTTACAGTACCAAAAGAGGATATGTGTTCCACTAAAGGTGATATGTGATTTTCAAGTTAATCTACAAGTTCTATAAAGAAATATTATGCATGTAGTATACGTTGTAGTAGACATATTCTCTAGTACTTTTACATTGCATATCATTGTTGGTCCTTAACTTGCAGAAAGTACTGTTAAAAAAAATATCAGTACATTTTATATGATTTTTTAAAAGCTCAGACATTTAATATGAAAGAATATCAGATACATATCATTGTGTGATTTGCTGGATTATAAAAGCAGATGATAAATTTATTTTTATTTGCTCATAGTTATTGGGTCAAACTCACTTGCTCCAAAGTGATGGTCCATAAAACTGCCTTAAAAACACTTTTTATGTCTCTGGATTAGTACTGGACAAGTATGGAAAGATACATATGTAAAGGAAGAAATTGGTTTGCTCAAGTGTATTTGTATATTCTGTTCAATCATCATGTGTCATGTCTAGGTATATAAAGATCAGACTTTAGCCAGATTAATGCATTCCCTGCTTCATTTTAAAATCTGTTGTATTCCTTCCTAAGTTTACACTTTGCAGTCTTTTCAAGCAACTAACATAGTATTTTCTCTTCTGTTATCTACGCTTCTGCAAAACTGTGTGGCCTTTTATCTAATGCATGTCATTCAAAATCTCATGTGTTCCTTAAACCAACTGAAATAAATATTTTTTTATGGTCACTGAAAAGGAATATTATCCAAAGCATAGGTCTTTCAACATAGTTTTAAGATGAGCCAATGAAGTCTGTAAAGTAGTATTTTACTATTCTGGTCCCCTGCAATTTTGGAACAGTGGCCCCAGCTTAGGAAAAAAGTGAGGAGAGATAACACTTGTTTGCTGAGTCCATCAGGAGAAATAGATAGGCTGTTTGTGCTCCACATAGTCCTACTGTAACAGTAGTACTAGGTACGGAAGACCTCAATGTGAAGGATTTCTTAAGACATGTGGCATGCCCTAGATGATCCTGCTCTGGCAGGGGGGTTTGTATGATCTCCAGAGGTCCCTTCCAACCTCTACTGTGCTATGATCCTTTGCGGATTTTATAGCATTGAGCCAAATCTGCAAACAGCCAAAGAAGATTGGCTTCAGACAATTAATCATCTTACTTTCATTAGTGGCCCAAATACCTTTTATTTTATATGAATATGTGTCATGTGGAGGTAGGTGATAGATGACCTATATATCATGGCAATTAATTACACTGGACTGATGTTGCAGTGAATTGAGACTAATATCAGTGCTTGCATAACTGAAAGATTCACAACATTACCTTTGAGAATGCTGTACAAGATTATGAATTTCCTGTTTCTGTCAATAATAACCTAGCATGAAAAGTGAAATTATTGAGACATACCATTTCTGTAACCATGTAACCTGATGCTGGATACAGAAATAAACTTTTTAGAAATTAGGAACAGAAACATAGAATCTTTATAGACATAAAGGGGAAAAAATAAATTAGATGGCAAACTAGATTGTGAGCAACAATATTTTAGAACTAAGCATTTAATGTATTAGCAGGTACATCATATATATAGCATGCACATGTAGCTTTCAGATATAATGATACTAATTGTTTTATTAATTTTAAATCTTGGGTTAATTTATTGCAACAGAGATGCAGCCTGACAGTTTCATTAGTAAGTCTGATCAACATCAAAATAATGGTGGCCATTTTAAAAGGCTGTATAATCATCTTATGATTGAGGTTTCTTGATTGAAGACAAGACATTTTAGGACAAACAACTCTTCAGTGCTGTCAAAGTTTAGGCCCAGGCTGGCCACTAGATGGATGTCAGATGTTCTTTATTAACCCCTCTCTCTTCCCAAAGGGGAAGAGAAAAGGAAATAAGGGAGAGAGACTTATAGGTTGAAACATAAAAGTTTAAAACAGATTTAATTAAAATAATAATAATAAAATTAAATATATACAAATATATACAAATCCAGTGTTGAACCCAACCCCCCCAATGACAAATACAAGACCATCACCACTGATGCTGTCAGCAGGCACAGGGGAAGTCTCAGAAGTGGTAGACAGGAACCAGATTCAGGAGCTGGATTCTGGAACTGGATTGAGGAACACATAGTTTGGGATCAAAGGCAGAAGAACAGATGGAGTCCTCCTCAGACACTGGCCATTGAAGAAGGGTCTTTACCCCCATGATTCTTCAGCTTTATAATGAATATGATGTACACAGTAGGGAATACCTTATTGGTCAGTTTAGGGTCACCTGTCCTGTGCACTCTTTCCTGGAGCTGCAGTCTTTTACTTTACATACCCCCAAATGTGGCACATAATATTTAGCAGCAACCTTGGTCTGCACAGGAGCAAGTATAAGCAAGAGCGTTTCTACACACTGATCCTTGGTAGTAACTCTAAACATCAAGCATTATTGTTTCTCAAAGCCAACACTGTCTGCAAAAATATGCTGTTAACTTCAGGAAGTCCAGTTACTTAGAAGAGACTGAGCTGACAAGTAAATTCACTAAACAGAATTAGTTCTGTTCTAGCTTAGACCTGGACAAGTGACTGGTAAAACCACATGGGAAGTCATAATATTTAATACTGGTATCACTTCCCATCATCTTTCTCTGACTGGTGTTTGTTTGACATCATTTAGTCCTTCTCTCTGATCTCTCTCACTTTTGTTCTTGCTTGACATTTCTTGTTTAGAGCTTCAAATCCATGCATAACTCCATTCAGAGCTGCTTCTCTACATCCCTGTTCTGTTGTTTTTTACTATGATTGCCTCCCGTGATTGTGCCAGGAGACAGAAATTGCCTCAGAGTTTATCATCTTTTACCCAGAATTACACAAAATAAATGGTGCATTCACCTGTCAAAACTACAGGGAAAATGGGACTCAAAGTCACACATCTTCTTAACTGCAGCATTCTCATTTTTAATGTCTGATTCCTTTCCTTCCCTTGTAGTGAAAGGAGATATACTGGATGACTATTTAAGAACAGATGGTGTTTGGTTACTTACTAGAAATAAACAGTTTTACAAGACAAACAACGAAAAAGAATGTGCAGAGAAATGTGAAGCAGAAAGAAATTTTAATTGCAGGTAATTTCTGTTGAATCTTAAAACTATGTCACTGTGAGTGTCTGCATATCAGTGATTTTTTCCTACTGTTGATCAGAACCAACATCCCCATCCTGCTGCAGCTGTGCCTACAGCAGTGTCTTCGATGCCTGTGCCTTTAGCTTGTAGCTTAACTCCAACCATAAATTACCACAAGGTCAAGTAAAGGGTGTATTTATAAAGTACTATTCTATAGAAAATCTCAAGTTCCTGCTCTTATCCAGTGTAGAGCTGCTTATTCCTCCTTATCTGGATGCTGCATTGCTTCACAAAAGGATGAGCTGTTTGTAATTCATAATAGGGAAGGGCACTAACCTGAGCAGCTAGGATGCTGTTGATAACATTTTGCCAATTCAGTAACTGGTTCCTACACAGTAACTTATTAACATAATCAAATATCCTCAAAAAGTCAGCCACTTCAGAGCAGTAGAAAACATCAGTCTCTTAGTGTCTCAGTATCTCTAACTCAATGCAGTATCTGAAAGGTATAAATGTATATAAGACAGTGCTAGTAATTCAATAATTTATAGAAAAATAATTACAAGTTGGGTAACTTGAATTGAATCAAAAATATTGCTTCTTATGTCAATATTGCTTCCTTCTCAATTTCAACAGGGCCTTCCTATTCACCAGGAAAAACCTACAGTGCTTAACGCTGGCTGAAAATGCCAGAATGACAGTGACGTTCAACAGCATGGACGCAGTTCTTTATGAGAAGAAAAGTATGTATATAGTAAGAAGCTACACATTTACACATTAAGCCAACTTTAACTGCATCCTTGCATTCTCTGCTTCAGTACTGCAGCAAACCATTGCAGGTGGTAACAGTTTCAGTGAGGTGGGTCTGCACCCGTTATGAACTGGCCTGAAACTGTCCAGAGAATTTCACATGCAGCATCAAGGATCCTTATATTTGAGTTTATACTTTACTCCTTTAATTATATATTACAGGGACCAGGCAGAATAAGCATAGAATAAGATAGAAATATCATGCATTCCTCTGTCCTTTAAGTATTGGCATTTCTTTGCTTCATGGAGCTAGTCTACTCCTTGGTCATAAAAAATTCCAAAACCATTGGTTTAGCTACTTCTATATGCACTCTGTAATAATTCAGACAAAATTAATTTGATTGAAATATTGTTTTGATTTATAATTGTTGTTTTTAAAATTTATAATCAAACGCTCATGTTTTGTAAGCTGTTTTGTTTACACTTAATTCTTGCTGCATGACAGGCTTAGATAAGTGTCTTGGTTTTAATATTATTTTATGAATTAATTAATGCTTTAGTACATTTTTTTTAGATGCTGTATAGCTTGAATTTTTTTTTTTTTTAACTAAACTATCTTCACAAGTTTTGTGGGAACATAGATAATGCAGTCACAAATATTCGCTTCAATGAGTCTTCTGGAAACAAGAAAGCACCTGTTACTAACTGATATGTAAGACAAATAGTGAACATTTCTCATAAGAATATTTCAGTTCATTTCAAAAAACAATTTTTTTCAGTGTCTTTACAATTCTGAAGCATTTGAAAGATATACAGAAAACTGAAACTGCATGAATATTCATGATGCATGTCTCCATTACCGTGTCAAAGTTTTGAAGAGAAAGCAGTTCATGGCTGAATTCACAGCTAGTATAAACTGACACAGTTCTGATGAATTTATTAATTTCTGCTGGAGATCTGTCCCAAACATAACAAAAATCTAGAATGTTACCATTTAAAGATTTGTATCCTAATTCTTCTGCTACTAGACAGGATAATGGGTTATCAGGTTCACAGCACCAGATGCAACTTGGTTTATAACAGGTATCTTCAGTAAGTACTAGTTCAACCTCTAGCTGATTATCAGCCAGTGATGTTTTGCTCTTATGGTGCAATATTTGTTCTTTGCTGTTTTCTTTTATTCTAATGACAAGTGGATTTTCTCAGTAGTTTTCCTGAACCTGCAGTTTATGTTTAGCTTAGATGAATTATTAAAACCTTAAAAGATACAATTTGAAGCATACTTGTTGATTCTTGAGTTTTAAAATGGTCAGATTCCTTCCTGATTTAGAAGGCAAAACAACTGTTACAGATGTGTTTATCAAAGGACTTTAGTAGTGTCCCCCACCTCAGCAACAGACATCTTCTCCACTTTTATTTTTCACATATTCCTCATAGACCACTGGTGAGACACCACTGTGGAAGAATATTGGAGCAGGTTCAGCCAAATAATTTCTGGCACAGCAGAAATATCTGTTGAAATGATGGGTGTAGCCAATGCCTCAACATTTTAAATGTGATTTTCTTTTTACTGAAGTTAATACTCATTGCAGTTTTCCTTTGAAGTTAGAACAGGATAAAGGAGGAGTAGGTGTTATGTAAATTCTTCTGCATATGTTGAAAACAAGTAGACACATGCATAAATCATTGATCATTAAATTGAAATTAGCCCTTCTGAAGGAATCAGTAATTCCCATTGACCCTTATTATATGCTGTCACACAGGGACAGAAAGTTACTCAGGCTTAAATCGGTACAGATTAAGACATTATTCCTAACTTCATCAGGGCCCCTTTATATTACTTGCCATTGTCCAAGCTCTTCCAAACTTCTGAAAAATCTGAAGAGACACAACTGATCCTCATGTCCATCCCAAATACATGTAATCTAGCAATTTAGTCAGAGCCTTTAGTTCTGCTGCTTATATGCCCATTGAAGCCACCTTTTCCTGCAGAGAAAAAGAAAAGGCCTAGTTTGGCACCCTCTCATTCTTCAGGATGGAGTCCTCGTTTACTTTTTTGCCTTAACTGAAACTGTAGGGTGAGATATGGGGCTGCTCCCCTCTCTTGTGATCCTCCTGAAATCAAAGCTTTTCCTTCCTGTCCACGACCAGGACTGAATGAAATGTCACCATGTGAATCCAATGCAAGATGAGACATTGTGTCTGGTTCCTCACAGTGAGAAACCAGCTCATCAGCCTGTAAATGCCTGTCATGGCAGGAGCTCTCCTTGGAGGCCCATGAATGGAGGCACTTGTCTGGGTGTCAGGTCCAGGAGAGAGACATGGTTACCAGCTGTCCTTACACAGGATGAAACTGAGTGGCAGGCAGCCACCTCTGTTGCCTTCACTGCTATCACTGTGGGGGCTGTCAGAGCAGACACATTCATCTGCAGCCCTTCTGAGAGTTACCAGTCTTTTGATGTGAGCAGAAGACATTTCTTGATCATGTTAAGAGTGGAGGCTGGCTGTTCTCAGCTCCCACTGCAGAATGGGCAGAAGTCAAGTCTCCTTCATGTTAGCATCTATCAGCGTCACTGAAAGATGCAATTGGGCACTGCCTGACAGGTGGTTATGGATACCAAATCCCTTCATGTGGAATCAACTTTCTGTTTCCCTGATTTATTCTTGTGCTCATGATGGTGGTTCTTTGAAACAACCCAACCCATATACCTAGCAACTAGGTAAGAGCGGGAAAAAAGAAAGTTGCCTCACACTCTGCATTTTCATCTAATCTGTTATTAGGCATTATTTACTTATCATGCATCATGATCTGCAGCAATTTGGGAACTGCCTGTCTCATATTCATCTCCTGCTGCCTTCTTCACTCTAGGACACACAGTTTGACACTAGGGACACATGCTGCCTCACTTGGCTATACCATATGGCTCCTGTGCTGCTGCTATGCAGCACACTGCCTCTGCCTTCTCAGAGATATCTCTTCATGACAGCCTGCTTCAGCAGGAATTTCTTTAGCTCTAGCATCCAGAGAACAGGTTCCTTTGTTTTTTCAGGGGACAGTTTTACAGTGCCTGGTTGGTTTTGGTTTTTTTTTCAAACAGAGGATGTAGAGTTATCTTCCTTCTATCTTTCACTAGCAGGAATACAAGACTTATCTTATACCTTCTGAAACTCATGGCTACCACTTTCAACATCTTTGTGAAGTCTTTGGATAATCCAAATGGCGGCATTTGGTACCTGTAATGGCCCCAATCCACCTCAAACCAGAGATATTTCACAAAAAGCTGTTAAAGTGAATTTTGTATGTGAGACTCACCTGTCTAGAAACAACTTAATTATCACAGCCAGTGTCACCCAGCCTGAACCTGAATTTACAGAAAAAAAACATTTAGCTTCCATAAACTCAGAGAAGTTTTCTGTTCCCACCATGATGTGTCAGCACCAGGGAACTGCTGCTGTAAAAATCCTTTCTGATAATATATGGTGGAATCTATTCTGCTTGGAGAAAGCAATCTCCAGAACATTTTGTAACTCTGCCACTCCCGTAGGTTCATGGTGACTGCACAATCTCACCTATGCCTGACTCAGACCTTGGACTTTGTAGCAGCTACTCTGGCATCAGTCTCTGCCAGAGCTTATTCTCCTTGGGATTTGATTAAAAATATTTGTACTAAACATCCTCTTAAAAACAAAAGTTTCATCCCTCTCTGAGTATAAGAGTTTGTCTGTGCAGGGCTGCACAAAGCCATGTATTCACATTTTAACCCACTGCAGACACTTTGTCAAAACCCTGTATGAGGAATCTTCCTTCGATTACAACATCCTTGCTAATAGCAGGAATAATCCACAAAGCCCAGATACCTTGCTTACATGGGCTCACTACATTATTTGGAGTCAGATTTCTTCCCACTCACATCTCCAAGAGTGGCTTTTCCTTTGGTTCTAATTGGCCTCTCAGAGTTTAAGAACCATGGTGTTTTCACCAGCTTAGTGGACATCTAGGATGCTTAACATGTTGTAGAGGTAATAATCAAAGATTTGGCACTTAGTCACTGAAACATTTCTTAGGAATTTGGTTAGAGACTTCTTTACAGAGCAGTTTCCCCAGTCAAACCTTAATATTGTCTTGACATGTAGTTTTGCATTTTATCCCATCTATCTTTTGAGGAGCACACTATCAGGTGTTATAAACCAGCATAGCAAATAGGACAAAAAGGTAGAAGAGACTTTGGGGCTCAAACCCACATTACTGAAATAAGCCATGTTACTGAAAATGTTGTCTAAGAGTGATCAAATACCAAGACCTAAATCCATGGTGATCTCCATGTGCCATTTGAACTGGTAAGTTGCTTAATTCCTATGAAGACCCAGATATACAAAACCATCATCCCCTCTCCTCAGATGTCAGATGTGTCTGGCTTTTTTTATTTAGACTGGCTAAAATTATTTAGGAGGCAATATCAGGAAGACACATACTGTGATGGCAGTAAGGTGTCCAAACAACATTCAGGTTTTCCTATCAAATTGGTCTCCTGTTCTTGTTCTGGCATTCCTGTGTTATATTTTAGGGTTTAGGGGGTTTCTTCTTGTGCAATCAATTTCCTGGAAGAAGAAATCAGGGTCACTCCCACAATAACTGGCTTTTTCAGTGTCTGTTACCAATAAAAACATCATGAACATGATTTGCCTTGGAATCCCACCTGAAAGTACCTGGGAGTCTGAGGCTAAAAGGAATCAAAGGTTTGGGGGCCAGTTACATGACAACTTCATTTTGATAACTAAAATTTTCTGGCTTGAAGGGATAGTTGCATGACACCCATACTGTGAATATGCTTATGAACAATGTATTTCAAGAATCTCCAGCTACTGCTAGAAGACCTTCCCTTCAGTAGTATGATAGTATCAGCATGCATTTATACATGTCAAAAACAATTGCAATTTGTCATATATGTTTTCTTAACTAGATTTTATTAGATTTATAAAAGATACTTCAGGAACTTTCTTCTGTAGTTTCCTAGTAGTTGGTAACTAATTTTGTTTAAAATACCTTATCTAATCACATTTGTGTTTGCATGTTACAAGAGTTTCAAAACATGGGTAAAACATGGTTCATGAACATCATGAGCTGATGAACTTGAGTTATATCTGCAGATTATAAGTTTCAAGAAATGCAATGTTGTAACACCACTGAATTAACAACGCTGATTCCATTTCAGTTTACCTTCTACAATGTAAAAGAGGGGTTGGGAAGGACTACAGAGGAACAGAAGCCAAAACTTGGAGGGGTATTCCATGCCAGAAGTGGGCAGAAAAAACACCCCACAAGCCAAAGTATGGCCTTATTTATATTTGTCTTCATATTGTTCTGAATCTTTTCCAAGCTTCTCCAGCTTCATGTATATGAACAACTTTATAGTGCATGTTACATGTTATCAAAGAAAGTTGTCTCTGCTAATTAGGATCCAGTTGTGTTTGGTGAATTGTCTCTAGAAATACTTCAGTTTTAAAGCAGCTGCACTAAGAAAAATACATGACAGACCCATAGATCATAGTGAGATGACTAGATCAGCTGCACACAAGTATTAAAGACAATAACTGTCCTTTGAGAATGTCATAGTCCTTACAGGTTGTAAGTTCAATCATCACTGGGAACTGGGACCTAGGGACAAAGCTACTAGTGATGGTAGTTACAGAGTGGGTTTTTTTCAGATTTCATTTATGAGTTACAATGTGGAATCTGTTTCTCTCATTTTTATTATGAATGAAGCCCACAGCTAGCTCGGCAAGTTGGACATTTCTGCTCCAATAAATTACTGGAATTAAAATAGAATTTTAATGCTATTACAGTTATACACCTGAAAAACACCCCAATGCAGGGCTGGATGAAAACTACTGCAGAAATCCTGATGGAGATGAAAGTGGACCCTGGTGTTACACAACAGATCCTGCTACCAGATTTGATTACTGTAACATCCCAGACTGTGAGCACCAGGTCACGCACACTGGAGGAGGTATATTTATTTTTCAGAGGAGTGTTTGAGTAGGTAATATTATTCCTGCTATTTGTTCTTGCTTTATTACTGCAGATTGATTTCAAATGTGAATTTAGATCAAGCTGGAACTTAAGAAGTTGTCAACATAGAGGTTGTTTTCCAAATTGGCTCTAGTTATCAAAGTAATTTTGTAAATATGGAGGAACTGATCTTTTTTAATAATTTGCTGATATTGTTCTGCTCTTACTCCTAGCAATTTATTTAATTTTAACAAGAGTAAAGATTAGCCCAAGAGTGGTGTTACATTCAAAGCCCTCATTGCTATCAGTACATACAGATATGTGACAAAGTCCTGCCAGAAGACACGTTTCTAAAAGTTTATTCATTTGGCTAGGCATGGTCTTCTGGATTTTCATCACTAGCTGGAGTATAATCCTTTTTTCCTTTCAGTGTAGTCTTTCAGGAATAGATCAGGATGAAAATTCACATGCTTCTGCAGACCTTGTTTTGTTTTCATTCTCCCCAGGCACTACAGTGGAGTGCATGCAATGTAATGGTGAAGACTACCATGGAGAAGTTTCCAGAACAGAGTCTGGGCTTGAGTGCCAGCACTGGGATGCCCAAGAGCCTCATTTGCATGGATTTACCCAGAAACAGTGAGTCATGATAAGCATTGAATGAATTCCTACGGTGCCTGGGAGAACCTGCTTGCAGACAGCCTAATTGCTACAGTTGGCGTTAACTGACTCAAGTTTCTCTTTCATTTTCTATGTGCAGCTTTCCTGAGAAGGATCTGAAGATGAATTATTGCCGTAATCCTGATGGTGACCTACGGCCTTGGTGTTTCACTGTCAGCCCTACTAAGCGCTGGGAATATTGCAACATTCCTCGTTGCAGTGAGTCTGATTTCCTGAGAACATGCCAGAGGGTAGCAATTCTCATTAAAATGATGCTGGAAGGGAAAAGACAAGAAGTCACAGTTCTGGATAACCTGAGGAGATCCTTGTGAACCAGGGAAAGTGCACTCACTACATTTCTTTTATGTAAAATCATATAAAGTCAGTGAGGATGCAGGTGTCACAAAGTGCAATAATGCCAAGGATGTTATGGAAAAACCTAGTTGCCTTCAACCATTTTACTTTTCAATTTACCTGAAAGGTAGGGCATTAGATGGCAGTTTTCAGATGACTTGCTAACTCATAAAAAAAACCTAAATCACCGTGTGGCCATACTTTGATGTTTTACCTGAGTCTGGCCAGCACAGCCCTCACTGCCTTTTCCTTAGCAAGGCATGAACCCTGAGAAACAGGTACAGGCCTCAGGAGAAAAACCTGACTTATCAGTGAGCTTTCCTAATTCATTAAGCTGAGCACACTAAATCTGGACAATGCTAACAAGATTAGCCTTACCATTTGTAGAATTGGACTGCACTGTGAGAAAAAAAAAAAGTGGTTTTGTCTTTAGAGCTGTCTTATGCACCTGTACTTGCCAATGCTCTAAGCAGCATATGTTTGCTAGAGGTGGTTCACCTCATTATGCTCAATTACAGATGGAAAAATGAATATAGGTTTCTGTATGCTAAAGTATATTTACCATAGCATCTACATTTTGTGCCTAAAACTTAAAGAAAGTTCAAGGAACAGACCAACCTTTTAAAGTCATGCCTGTTTCCTCAGGAAGTTCCATATACAAAGTATATGTAATAGGTATGCCCTGTAGGTTCATTTTCTCTTTGACCCCTTCAGGTTCTAAACCTCTGATCATTACTCTTATATCCTTCCCTGTTCCCCCCGTGTCAGACCAATTCATTTTTCTTTCACTCCTGCTTCTGCCCCACTTTCCCAGTTCACTGACTCCATACGCTTAGCTCTGAAGGCTGTTTTACTTTCACAGTTTCTTCTTGGCCCTTATCCTTATCCTTTCTGCCCTTCCACCCTGCCCATGTCTATTAATGTGTTCCCTTCATCCCACTTGTTTTTACAAGACTGTACAGTACTACTAACTGCCTTTTGAGCTCTGCTCTCAGGGGCCTGAAGGCATAAAGTTTGGCTTGACCCAGCAAAGCTATTTACTGACTGCTCTAAAAGGGCAGACACAGGACATCCATTTGGCAGCCCAACTGCTTGTAAAAATGTACACTTTGGTTTTTGCCAGGGCTTTCAACAAATGTCACCTCTGTTGGAAGAAAAAAAGTGGATATTTAACATTACAGAAAACAAAGGGGGTTTAAGTATATTTCAAAGCACCAGTTAGCAGCATTTTCTTTTTTTTTTTTCTTTACTCCTATTACAGCTACAACCTCACCAGTCTCTGGCCTCAGCTCCCAGTGTCTTTCAGGGAAAGGAGAAGACTATCGAGGCAGGATAGCCATCACTGAATCGGGAAATGTCTGCCAACACTGGAACACACAGTTTCCTCACAGACATGGCTGGATTCCTGATAGATATCCCTGCAAGTATGCTGAGCCTCATCTTTTTAACAAATAACAAAGAGCATAGTTATTCCTTATTAATCCAGATGCAGAGGCAAGAGTAGTACAGGTTTTCCACAGTTAGGTTGATAAGCTGTTTCTTTGCCTTTTGTCAGCTCTTATTACTTCTGTTTGGGTCTTGCTCCTCATTTTTTTCTACATTCCATTTTTTCTACCAGCTACTTTATTCTCATGTACTTGTCTCACCTGTCTCCTTCACGTCCCACTGCAGAATTATTAAGAATTTACTACTTTTATGTTAAAAATCCCCTGTCTGTGTTTTGGCATGCTTTCAATGCACTGCTCTTCTGAAGAGTGATGTTTCAGGTCCAAGATGCTCTAATATATCCTCATGTTCCAAGGTCAAAGGAGCTGGGTTTTTTGAGCATTATCAATGGGCAAGGGTTGCTGGAACTGACTAGGCTCTGTATTTTGCTCCTATGGGTTGTGAAATGGAGACTGTAAGTTTACCCAGGCATGTGAAACTGCCGATTATCACAGGACAGAGAGCAGCATGCACCAGTGCTCATATTCACACGTGTCCAGGATCAGTCTGTGACATCCAGACTCACCTAGTTCTTGCCATAACAACCAGGTTCACCAATGGCTTGTATTTTGAAGTCAGCTTTTACTGCTTTATCTTGGCCTCAAAAACAAGAGTATTGGAAAAGTTCTTTATATAATATCAGTGTTTAGACCATAGATTCAAAGGCTGTTGATTAGTTCCAAAATAGTGGTGCATGAGGTTATCTCCAGAAACAATAAAGGTAGCCACTGTCTGCAGTAATTGTTAATAGTCTTGCATATACCTCATCTGGATTTGAGTAGTTTAAAGCTGGTGTTTCTGTTTCAGGGGCTTAGAAGAAAACTACTGTAGAAACCCTGATGGAGAGAAGAGGCCTTGGTGCTATACTATCAACAGCAGTGCTCGGTGGGAATATTGTGCAATTCCCCACTGTGATGGGACAGAACAAGGGATTGCTGGTATGAGTAGTGGAGCACACCTCAGATAAGGAATTTAATACAGTGAGAGACATTGTTTCTCATTGTAAAATGTTAAATATTTTTTTCAGTCGATTTGACATTGTTGTTAATGCAGTTTTTCTGCTTGGCATGTTACAAAACCTGCAAAGTACTGGACTTTCAATGATTAAGGAAGTGCAGTGAAGGATGTAAATCACCAGCTGACCCAGCAGAAAAATCACAGGATGAAAGACATTTATGTTGTTATATTTCTTTTTTTTCCCAAAGGTAGGGCATTTTTAGCAACTTAATTGAAAAATGAAAAACAGGTTTTAAGAAATGAGTAAAAGGAAGTCCCATTTTTTTTCAAAGTAGCTACAAAGAGAGGACAGAAGCTTCCAAAGTAATGAAAATCTTATCTGAAATATCGATTCATTTACGCACAAAAAAAAAAAAAAAAAAAAAAAAAAAAATCTTCATGTAATCAAAAGGATAATAGAAAAATTAAAAATTAATATAGTGTCCATTTTAGAAAAAATCATGGGGAAAATAACTGGCATCTAATCTTTGAGGATTTTTCATGTGAACTTT
>JANIJG010010744.1:96404-108462 GCA_024611175.1 Megaceryle torquata | reverse complement strand
TTGGGGCAGGAGGTGCAGGAATGGCAGCAAGCAGACAAAAACCAAGGCAGGCCAATGCTCCATGTCAGTTGTGAAGCCATGGGGAAAATCACTGGCATCTAATCTTTGAGGATTTTTCATGTGAACTTTCTAATCTTTAATTTAAACATGCTCTTATATTCCAAAATGCAACTGAGTGGTACCACTGAACAGCATCTGACATATGATGGTAATCTGTGAAATTTTTCTGAATATCTTTGGAAATGCTCTTCCAGTCTCCATGCTGGTTGTGATGTTCTCACTGGACACTGTCTGTATTAAATGAGACATTGATTTTTGTCATATTGTGTGTTTGATGTTTTCTTGAGCCTACACAGTAAGAATATAAAATTGTGATGCAATTGTTCAGTTCTGTTGTTTGCTGCAGATATGCCCATGGGGGTTCCCCTGCCAGAGGAGTGCTATCGAGGCAAAGGCCAGAGCTACCGTGGCACAACTTCCATCACTGCATCAGGAAAAAAATGCCAGGCCTGGAACTCTATGTTCCCACACAGGCATGAAAAAACTCCAGACAGATTTCCAAATGCGTATGCTTATCTCACATTTTCTTGCTTTATCTGACAGACTATTGCTGATTTTTTCATCTTTCCAATTCTATACTTTAAAATGCTGCCAGGGAATCTATAAAAGAGAATTTTTCCAAGACCTCAAAACTTTTCCTATTAGTCTCATTTTTTAAAAATGTGTTTTCTTGTTATTTAAATTCTGAGAAAAATACAGCTGTAACCTTTTACTCTTAAATTTGAACTTCTGTAACCAACGCTGGGAGACTTACAGAACTGTAGAATCACAGAATTGTTTTAGCTGGAAAAGACCTTTAAGATCATCAAGTCCAACTGTTGACTCAGCACTGCCAGGTCACCACTAAGCCATGTCCCTAAGTGCCATATCTGCATGTCTTTTAAATATCTCCAGGGATGGTGACTCCACCATTTCTTTGGGCAGCCTGTTCCAGTGCTTTACAACCTTTTCTGTGAAAACATTTTTCCTAGTCTCCAGTCTAAACTTCCCCTGTTGCAACTTGAGTCTGTTTCCTCTTGTCCTATCATTTGTTTCTTGGGAGAAGAGACCAACCCCTACCTAGGTACAACCACCTCTCAGGTAGTCATAGATGATCATAAGGTCTTCACTGAGCCTCCTTTTCTCCAGGCTGAACAACCCCAGTTGTCTCAGCCACTCCTCATAAGACTTGTGCTCTAGGACCTAACTAGCCTTGTATCCAGAGTCTAGGCATCTGCTGAAATCTGTATTTTGTTTATGATTTTTGAGACCTTTACAGTGGCCTTCCTACTTATGTCATCCAAGGAGAACACAATATTTATCTTGCAAAACACAGACAGATATGTTATGATTAGAACTACAATTTAAATATTCATTATAATAGGACTTGAGCACACAGAATTGAATACACTGAATTTTCCCTGTTGATTTGTCTTGTTTAGACTAAGAAAACTGGACCAGTAATGACTTAAAGAGCAAACCATAATTATTAATGTGCCAGTTTTTAATAAGGGTGGGATAACAACAAGATGACAATTGCAAGGAAACCCGTCATTACTTAGTGGATTACAAGTATAAGCAGAAACTTTGATACTTGTCTATTTTTTTGCCTTATTTATGATGTCACCCTAAATACATTTTTTCTATTTAAAAAAAAATCAGTCATATTTTGGCATCAAAAATATTGATGTATTCAAACTGGAGCATCCTCAGAGAGGATGCTTTTTTTCACAAACATTTACAAAAATTGAAATCAAGCTGTAAAAATGTGGAATTTATATATTCTCACATATTGAGAAAAAAAAAGTATTTCAACTTTTCAATGTTTTGTCTGTACTGTGATTCAGGATGGGGAAATATTACAACTCTGCAAATTATTTAAAAGATAAACTCTACTTCCCCCTGCCCCAGCAAGCACAGATATGGGAGATGGGAGTGCTCCCACTGAACTCAGTAGAAGCAGGGTGGTTTGCTTTTTTCTGTTGTTTTGTTTGGGGTTTTTTTTGGGGGTGGCGTGGTAGTTTTTGGAGAGGGGGAGGGGATCATTTAAATAAGTATTTCTTTACTATTCTTCTGAACATGAAGAATAAACCTTTGATGTTTAAAAAATATTTCAAAACAAGTAAGTGCCCACCAACATTATGGATCTTCCTGTATATTTATTACTATTTCACACATTGACACAACTCCGTATGCTTACACGTATATACTTAGAAATTAAATTATTGGCATATTGAGCATTTCTTTAGCTACTCAGCAAGTTGACATATTACAGACAGAATTTAAGCCAGTAGTTGAATTAAGTTTCCTTATGCATAAATATATTCATGACTCTGATGTAGATGTGAATTGTAACTTCACTTGTATCACAGCCGTAAATGTGTTTGCTGCTAATAGGATATCTGTCAATAAGTAAAATTAATAAATTTATTTATCTTTACACAGTAAAGATCCACATCTTTTTAGCAAGATATTCCTATGGTTACTTTCAGTCCCATGCAGCATGACTATTGTACTTATTTTTGCAGGGATTTGAGGGACAACTATTGTAGAAACCCAGATGGTGATAACAGTCCATGGTGTTTCACCACTGACCCCAGTGTGACATGGGAGTACTGCAATCTCAAGACATGTGATGATCATACACACGAGCCTGCACCAAATGACCCCCCTGCAACAACACAAAATGTTGGCTTGACTACGCCCACCGTATCTGGTAACAGCTGGCTATATGTGTCACCTCCTGCAGAGTCTGTGGGTAAAGGAAATAGTAATCTATGCAACATAAGTCACATCCCTCCTCCAGCTTTCAGATCTGTGCTGTTGAATTTTACAGCAAGTATTCTTTAGTCAATTCATATCCTGTAGCCTGTATCATTTTACAGTGCATTCTGTAGGATATCTTTTGCATTTAGGGGAACAAGAGGAAAGTAGCAAAATTTCTAGTCTTTCTGCAATCACATAATCACAGTGTCTTGTAGTTATTATAGGAATTTTGCTTGTGCTGTGCTTTATGTTTTCAGGGAGTTGATCTTAGCTTGTTGTATTGTTCATAGGCAACGAAATTTTGCAAAATGTATGCACCAAGAGAAACAAGTTTTTCCTCTGTCTTGCTTCATTTCTTCCTTAATTAATTGACCATGTTGGTCAAAGTAGTGTGACATTTCTGAATGTATAGTAGAGCTTTCCACAGATTATTTACTTTGCAAAGGAAGGTGGCAGGGTTAGATAAAAGATACACAGGGTTGGATAAATGTTCCTAAATGGAGATGCTCATTTGTGGCTGAAGAAAGTACCCGAAGCAATGTCCTTGTACAAAAAAATTTCTCTTTCAGTCTAAGGGGCTGCTAAATCTGAATTAGGCATCTCTCATGGAAGGTGCTTATGAATACCAATTTAGCAAGAATCTTGGAGTCTTTTCAGATATTTGCAATATGATACAAAAAATGTTTAGCCTGAAGTTCCTTGAAAATTTTTCCAATTCTGTTACTTGTACATCCAAGAAGACAAACTAAGAGATCAAATCATTGGGTACATTTTTGTTTTTCTTCCTGCTGTAGACACTAGAGAGTGTGCAAGTCCTAAATGTACTTAATCTGGCTTGTTTCTACTTACCACTACCACATACAGATTCAGCAGCTAACAATTATTGCCTTTTCCTCTTTTTTCACAGACTGCATTAATGGTAATGGTAAAGACTATCGTGGCACAGTAGCAAGAACTGGAAGGGGTAGGACTTGTCAAGAGTGGAGTTCTCAGAAACCTCATAGCCACAAATATTTTACTCCTGTGACTCATCCAAGAGCAGGCCTGGATAAAAATGTAAACAGCCGCTAATGCCACTGATATTATTGAACATTGTCTCCTTCCTCCATGATCCCTCAGTAAACACTTTGTGTTTGGTCTTTATATGTTAAGCATATCTGGAAGTCATCATGTTGATAGCCCAGACCAATAATGTAGCGCTGAAGTGGGAAGGATGCATTTTACATTACCTAACATGCTGGTGTTTCAAGCACAGAGATACACCATGGGGTTGACAATAACAAGCAAGCAGCACAAAAGAAATCATACAACACTTCTCTGATTTCTGCAAATCCCAAAGAGATGCTTTTTGCTGTTTGTCACAAACTAAGCAGGCTTCTGGCAAATTCTTGGAACTGACCTAACTTGCTCTCACCGACTTTAAGGGAAGAAGCATTAGGCCGACAATAAATGTTTTAGTGCAAAACACTTAGTCATCCTATGTCTAACTTCAGTTTTCATAAGGCACTAGAGCTAGGTGTGACTCTTGGTGGATGGAGAAAAAGATAGCAATTTTATAACATTTTTTTAACTTCGCCAGATGGCTTTCAGATACAGGAAAGAATTTTGTGATCAGAGGAAATGGCATTTAACATCCAGTGGAAAAGTAGTTGAGCAGAAATAATTCAAAGCTTAATTTAACTCTTTCTTAAAAAACATGCAGTTATAGACTTCTTCATTCTGTGGCAAATATTTGGAGTCTTCATTCTCTGTTTTTGTAATTTTACAGTATTGCAGGAATCCTGATGGAGATGTACATGGTGTTTGGTGCTTCACAACAGACCCAGAAAAAAAATGGGAGTACTGTGAAATCCCACGCTGCTGTAATTATCCTTAAAGACTTTTCTGTCCTCCCTTTCTACAGCTTGTTAATGATAGTTATAAAATGTTTCCAGTACAACCATAAAAAAACTGCAGTAGGCCTTAGCTTTAGATTTGAGTTTAGGAAGTTGGGCCCAATCAGGCATCTGTAACAGTCAGACAAAATTTAGATAACCTGGTGCTAAGAATCATCAGTAAGATTTCATAGATAACAACCTGTGTGCTCTTTATTGTCAGTGAAGCTAAGCACTCAGAGTTGCTAGATGACTTTGAAGTACCCATTGAAGCTGTGAAGACAGGTATTCCTTTCCTGGGCTCCTAAAACCTAGGAGAGGATTTCCTTGATGTTCATGCTTGTCTTTCCATAGTCTTTGTGGCAAGACACAATGAGAACCTGTTCATATACTTCTGTTAGTTGGTGCCCTGATAGAGGTCATCAGTAGCAGTTGTAATCTACTGGGAGAACTGCTTGTCACACCTGGCAGTTATCTCATTTGCTTTGCTCTTCTCTTGACAGAAGTTTTTAATATATCTGGTAGGAATATTAAAAGTCTATTTCTTCACCACCTCATGTATTATTTTTACTATAGTAACATCTAGATGCCAGGTCCCTGCTGTATTGGACAATGTAGCAATACAAAACAGTGAAGAGTAGTCACTACCCCAGGAGTATGTGATATTCTGCATGATGGCCATCCAATGTGTACCTCTAAGCAGCAATGCACTATGATTGTACACATTAATTTTGTCAAACAGATTGAAGAGCAGCACAGGCAAAAAGAATAAGGAATGGTATAAAACCAACACATGCCACAGCTGTAAGAGCTTGCTTCCTGGAACTGCTGTACTGGAGCTTCAGTTTGAGGTCTGATCTTGTTCCAAAACAGCCTTTGAATACTACATTTTTTTTTTAAATAAAGGTGTAAGGGAACCTTATAGTCTCTTGCCTTTGTTTACTCTGTCATACTGGAACTAGCAAATTTAACATCCATAACACTATATGCAGCTTTGGAAAGAGTTACTTGGGTTCTTAGGGAGCACATAAGCTCTATCCATTTTAAAATGTTCAGAGACATTTAGATTATTAACAAGAAAGTAGAGTGAGAAGTGTGAGGCCAAAATTGGAATATTTTATGACAAGGGGGCAGTGACTCAATTTTATTCATAATCTATGGATTGGTTTGAACTCAACATTACAGTGTAGACCGTAATGTTTTAAACAATTTAGAAATTGTTACTATTGTCTGGTTAATAAAATTTTCCACTTTCTTTAGTTCTCTTTCCCTTCAACTTCCCTACATATTTTCTTTTGGGGATGGGGCTCTTTGTGTTTTTACTTATGTTATCTAACAACATCCAAACACTTAGCATAGTTAATAACTTTTCCAGCTAAATTAATGTTCTGTCATGTCATATGTGATGTATTAGCCCCAGGTTTAAGTGCTCAAGGTAATGGTAATATAATGGATCTAAAGGTTCTGGTTGTTTCTTCACTCTTAGTTTCTCTTAACCAGTGTAAAGGGTGAAAGCCTAAGGAAGTTAAAAAGATGACTTATGTCCTTCTGTTTTCACCTGATTGCATGATGCATGTCATTACAGAACAGCTTTAAAATTCTCCATCATAGCTTTATTTTTATTCTGTAGCTTCTTCTGAGCATGACTGTGGAAAAGTCCCAATGAGGAGTGAGAGAGCCTGTGAGCAATATAGCATGTGTGATGCATCTCCAGGGTCATGGCCTTGGCACATCAGTCTCAGGATGAGGTACTGGTATTGCAGACTGTATCACCATCTGTCAGCACCAGCGTTTCACAGGGAATAGGCATTAGAAAGAGACTGACAGGAAACAATGCATATGCTTTTGAAGACTGGCCTTGGTTTCTATATAAAACGGCTTAGCATGTAAAATAAAATGTATAAATAAAATAAAAGTAAAATAAAATAAATAACATCCAGAGATAGCTACATACTGGGTTATTAATGCCAAACTCCCCACTTTCTCCTGAATCTCTAGTGGGAAAACTTGAACTGCAGACATTAAGTATGCCTTTATTTACTGAAATGGGGAGGGAATAATTGCCACTGAAGACAGTGACAGGTAATTGCATTCCACAGTAGGGATTTCAAGCCCAGGAATATAGCCACCAGCCAGCAATGTGTATTAACAGATTTTGATCATCCCTTTTCACCCAGCATTTAATCTGATTCAAATGAAACTATGACCACTGTAGTTGTGTTAGAAGCCACAGGAAGACCATCTTGTATCTCTGTATAAAAAAAAAATTATGCATAGCATTTCCACAGTCACGATAAGAGTGTCTGACCAGGCAATGAAGAAGTGCTTACAGAAAGGCTACTGAAAATTTCTATAGTTGTTGACAGTCACCATAATAAATATTATGCCAAGAGAAGTTAAAAGTCCATAGTAAGGTTTATTTAAAGAACTAGTTCAAAGCAATCCTACAAATCAGAAGAATCTATCGTTTTATTAATTGCTCATCAGGACAAATCTATTATATTATATCACAAGTTAATTTGTTAGGAAATATAATTATTTTTTTTTAATTCCTGAAAGCAAGAGTGCCCTGTTGCAAAAACTTCATCTGGGTGTCAAATTTACTTTCATGTCTCTCATATTCTGGAGCAAATAAAGACTGTCCTTGGAAAATCTGCATTTGATTTCTCTTGCTATTAGTAAAAGGGGCATATTACTAGTTTGCTAGTATTTCCCACAGTGCACAGTGTAAGTGGTGACTATGAAATCCTAAATGAGTGTGATTTTCTTCTCTATTCTAGTACCAATGTGCACCATTGTGCTGGCACTCTGATACATCCACAGTGGGTTCTTACTGCAGCTCAGTGCTTGCAAGAGTGAGTATCCACTAGAATAAGTGTCAAACATTTCCTAAATCTGTATGAGAAAATCAACAGAGGAGCAAGAAGTACCAAAGAAGGCACTTTTTTTACTCTGTTTCCTATCTTTGTTGCTAGCAAGCTGATTTTTATCTTCTGCTCCTGTCTCAGTCAAACAGCAGTGGAGCACAACAGAGGTTACCTCTGTCGTCTGCCCTCTCCCCCCACCCTAAAGCATGCCAAAAAGGATGCTAATCATCTGCTGATGCTCATTGCACTTGGTAAAACTATGGCTAGCAGCTGACCTTTAGAGCTTTAGAAGTTGTGAACACTGCAAGAAGGTGCCACATTATTTACACCCCATGGAATTTTTCGCTGTCATAAAATCCAAACTGTTAAAAAAGCCACACTTTCCTTTTCCCCAAGAATAAATGAGGGCATCTGTGGTCAGAAGCAGCAGCCTGACTGTCTTGTTAATGGCAGTTCTCCAAGGAAATAATTGAATTTTGTGGAAGTGACATTCCTGTATACATCTATGGGTGCATAACCTTCCCACTGTCATTTCTTCCAGATCAGTAGAGCCTTCTTCCTACACGGTGTTTCTTGGGATACAGAATCTCAATGCAGCAGAGCCATCCCTGCAAATCCAAAGTGTTCAGAAAGTATTAAAGGAACCAAGTGGAGCAGACATTGCTTTGCTGAAGTTGAACAGGTACCATTTCAGTCCAAGTTTTTCTCTTCTAACACCTTTATTCTGAAGTCACAAGTTAACTTGGGGGTGGTTGAGGGTGGTGTGAGAGTGTGGAGCATCCCTTCAAGTGTTAGCATAGGTTCAAGGGTGAACTCTGAGCATCTCTCCTGCTGAATGACCCCATTGGCAGAACCCACATGAGGTTCTTATATATTTTAGGGAAGGCAAAGACTTGGCCAACAGCTCAGTAAAACCAGATCCTGCTTGTGATGTAGTGAAAAATCCTGTGCATAACTGTAATTACCTGAAGCTCTCTTTTGTGTCTTGCTTAGCTGTCTGAGCAGTCTGCTCTGAAATGTATTCAGTTATTTCAATGTTATTTGTTCCTTCTGGGAATGCTCCTGAAGCTTTTCTACTTACTGATTTCCGTCTTGTTCTTATGCTTATCCACCACACATGGATTAAAGATCATGAAAAGCTCATTTGACCTGAGAGGGCATTTGTTTTTAAAAATTCACCATACAGTTTTAATGAACTTAGAACAATTTCACTTAAATTTCAACCAAGATTCTTTGATGCTTGATTAATAAAGATCCCACTGACTTCAGGTGAGTAGAAGAAATTCATACACCACCAGTTTTACTCTTGCTGGTGCTTGTAACTGTGCCATTCATTGGGTGCTCTGTGCACATTTCCACTGTATAGATGCATGCATGCTATAGCACTATAGTCAGTTTTGCATCAGCAGCACTCACCATCTGAACACACCCTGTGTGTGAGATGCCATAAATAGCATATATGGACATCATATCCCTCAGTTTCTTGCTTATATCAGCTTTGCTTGTTTTCATTTTCATTAAATTCCTTCTCTACATTTGTCTTCAGCATTTTTTAAGTGGACTTTATTATTCCCAAATCTTCACTGTCCCTAAAACAGATTACCCCAAAAAATGTGATGTGAGAAGACTGGTTCCTACTCCTATACCTGCATTTTGTGGCAGTAGACAAGAATTGTCAGAGAACTGATGCAAGTTTGTAAAGATCTTGATCAAAATCCTCCCAAAGAAGGGCTGATCTATTGAGGACAGCCACTGTTTTCAGCAGAAGTCTAGTCCCAAATGAATTACGTGTCATGCTCCTGAGAAGATATGTGCTGTCTGGGACATTATACTTTCATTTCAGTGTTATGTCATCCATATTCTAGTATAACTTCTGAAGGCCTTGTTCCCCCCTCTCCTGTTCACAGAATCACAGAATGTTAAGGGTTGGAAGGGATCTCAAAAGATCATCCAGTCCAACCCCCCTGCCAGAGCAGGATCACCTAAAGCAGATCACAAAGGAACACGTCCAGAAGGGTTTTAAATGTTTCCAGAGAAGGAGACTTCACAACCCCTCTGGGCAGCCTGTTCCCCCTGTCACCCTCACCATGAAAAAGTGTTTCCTTATATTTTTTTTTGAATCTCCTATCCTTCAGTTTGCACCCATTACCCTTTGTCCTGTCATTGGACATTGCTGAGAAAAGCCTGGCTTCATCCTCCTGACACTCGACATTTACATATTTATAAACATTAATGAGGTCATCCCTCAGTCTCCTCCAAGCTAAAGAGACCCAGCTCCCTCAGCCTTTCATCATAAGGGAGATGCTCCACTCCCTTAATCATATTCATTTGCCTACACAGACATCGGAGACCTCTGAGAATGTGCCAGTGTCCACACTGTGTTCATTGCAAGCCCATTTGGAGGCCGGTTCCTTGTGTGCACACAGGTTTTTCAGGTGCTTTCAAGATGGATGTAGAATTTCCTTCATTCAGAGTAGGAGCATAGGTAGAAACAAAGTTAACTTCTTGATGTTGGGGAAGCAGAAAAAATGCTCTATAGCTGTAAAAAAATCTTTATTTGGCTACTGTCACACCATCAGGCCAAACAGAAGCCAGAGTTGCTGTGAGGGCCATGCTACCAGTGGAATTAGACCTAAAGTGCTAAATACAACCTTGAAGATCAAGGTCATAAAGAAACAGAACTAAAAACCTAGAGAATCCTGGAAACCAATAAAACCCTCACCAATCCAAGCTTTTTCATTTTAATTTTCTCTTATCTATCAATTCTTTTGTTAATCTTTTATTATCAGTTCTTTTGATAAAAATGAACATTATTGAGAAGTGAATGAACTAGTTTTGAAAGCTGCAGAACGGATTTCCATTCTTACAGGGAAAAGAACTCAAACAATTAATTTAATGGAACCATGTGAGAGTATAGGTGTGAGATCACCATCTTGGACTTAAGAGAGCTTGAGGAGGATATAGTTCAAAATTATGATGATAGCATTGGCACAACCGTTGCTTCAGCACAGGAGCTGGTTAGCATGTCCTACCCTCCTGACCTACTGCATTCATGTTTCATGCAGAGTTTTGTGTTGTTTTAAGATGGGTAAGAGTCAGTTCCCTTGGTCTCTCATTCTCTTGAATTTTCTTGGTGCTCATGGCCCTGTCATGGCCTGATTAGCAACAGGGGTATTTGTTAGTTCCCTTTAACTGGACACTGAAGATCTCACTAGCTATCATATCACATACTTTGAAAATCATTCTGGGCCTGAAAATAGATTATAAAGATTCATTTTACCCTGACTGAATATCTGGATTTCATTCAGGTCCTTTTACTTTCTTTCACAATCAGAACTAATCTTCACAGAGTAGGTTGACAGTGGTAGATCTCATTTAACAGCTTGTTCAGACATACTTTCACTGTATCAAAACTATTTGCACTTACCTGACTCCCAGAGTGATATACCTTCTAGAAGCCAGCTCGCCTTTTCACATCTGTATCTGAAAGTCAGTAACAGATCAGACAGTCCAAAGAAAAGACCTCCCTATGCAATGCTTTATTCTTCTGCAGAACTGCTTCCCAGGACCCTATCCACTCCATATCGAGCTTTATTCTAGTGCTCTAGGCACAATGTGGTGATGAGGAAGAGGGGTTTTTTTTTTTGGTATTTGTTTTATCGAAGAGGTAGCTTTAGTAATGTAAGAGATACTACACAATGTCACCCACATATATATCACCCATGTAACCAGAAGAGAAAGGAATTTTCTGCAACTTTAGCTGTGTCTGCTTATTTATTCATTCATCCATCATTCCCTCCTCCTGTAAAATCCCTGAAAATGTCCAGGACCTAAAAGGCAGGGATGATCTGAGATAAGTTAGGGTCATACCACCTTCAAGGCTTGCTAGGGGCTGGGCTTACATTTGTACATGTACTTGTACATGTACTTAGAATCATAGAATCATAGAATCATTAGGGTTCGGAAGGACCTTTAGGATCATAGAGTCCAACCTTCTTCCTAATATCTATCTATCTATCTATCTATCTATCTATCTATCTATCTATCTATCTATCTATCTATCCACTAGACCATAGCCTCAAGTGCTACATCCACTCATTTTTTAAACACCTCCAGGGATGATGACTCCACTATCTCCCTGGGCAGCCTGTTCCACTGCCTAACCACACTCTTAGTGAAGAATTTCCTCCTTAATATCTAATCTAAACCTTCCTTGACACAACTTGAGGCCATTTCCTCTTGTTTTATCATTAGTACCTTATCATTATCATATTAGTATTTTATCACTATCACCAGCCTCACTACAACCTCCTTTTAGGTAGCTGTAGAGAGCAATAAGGTCTCCTCTCAGTCTCCTATTCTCTAGACTAAACAACCCCAGTTCCCTCAGCCTCTCCTCCTAAGGCATGCTTTCCAGACCCTTCACCAGCTTCACTGCCCTTCTCTGGACCCGCTCCAGCACCTCAATGTCCTTCTTGTACTGTGGTGCCCAAAACTGGACACAGTACTCAA
>JANIJG010010744.1:82293-96304 GCA_024611175.1 Megaceryle torquata | reverse complement strand
CAGCAGAATGCTGTGGGAAATGGTGTCAAATGCCTTACTGAAGTCCAGGTAGACAACATCCACCGCTCTTCCCTCATGCACTAGGCAGGTCACCTGATTGTAGAAGGAGATCAGGTTGGTTAAACAGTACTTGCCCTTCATGAACCTATGTTGGTTGGGCCTGATCCCCCTGTTATCCTTCACTTGCTGCGTGATCACCCCCAAGATGAACTGTTCCATAATATTCCCCAGTACCGAGGTCAGGCTGACAGGCCTGTAGTTCCCTGGATCCTCCTTCCTGCCCTTCTTGTAGATGGGTGTCACGTTGGTGAGCCTCCAGTCATCTGGGACTTCCCCAGCTGACAAGGATTGCTGATAAATGATGGAGAGAGGCTTGGCAAGTTCCTCCTCCAGCTCCCTCAACACCCTCAGGTGGATCCTATCCAGCCCCATAGACATATGGGTGTCCAGTTGGCTTAGCAGGTCTTTCACTACTATTTCCTGGATTGTGAGGGCATTATTCTGATCTCCATCCCTATCTTCCAGCTCAGGGGACTGAATACCATGAGGATAACTGGTCTGAATATTAATGACTGAGGCAAAGAAGACATTAAGTACCTCAGCCTTTTTCTCATCCTTGGTAACAATGTTCCCTCTGCATCCAATAAAGGATGGAGATTCTCCCTGGTTCTTTTTCTGTTGTTAATATATTTGTAAAAACACTTTTTATTATCTCTTGCAATGGTGGCCAGGGTGAGTTCTAGCGGAGATTCTGCCCCTCTAATGTTTTTTCTACACGACCTAACTAAATCCCTATACTCTTCCTGAGTAGCCTGCCTCTTCTTCCAAAGGTGATGGACTCTCCTTTTTCTCCTGAGTCCCAGCAAAAGCTCCCTGTTCAGCCAGGCCAGACATTTTCCCCACCAGTTTGTTTTATAACACATGGGGACAGCCTGCTCCTGTGCCTTTAAGAGCTCCTTCTTAAAAAAAAGTCCAGCCTTCCTGGACCCCTTTGCCCTCTAGGACTGTACCCCAAGGGACTTTCTCAACCAGTGTTCTAAACAGGTTGAAGTATTCTCTTCGGAAGTCCATGGTAATGGAATAGAGTATTCTATAATTTCAGGGTTGCTAAGCCCAAGACAGCCTCCAACAACCACATCATCCATCAGACCATCTCTGTTTGTAAATAACGAAGTCCAGCAAAGCACCTCCCCTGGTGGGCTCACTTACTAGCTGAGTCAGGAAGTTATCTTACACACACTCCAGGAATCTCCTAGATTGTTTCCTGTCTGCTGTGTTATATTTCCAGCAGATGTCTGGTAAGTTGAGGTCCCCCATAAGAAAAAGGGCTTGCGATTTTGCGGCTTCTGCCAGTTGTCCGTAGAACAATTTACCAACCCCTTCATCCTCGTTGGGTGGTCTGCAACAAACTCCCAACAGGATATCCGCTTCGTTGGCCTTCCTCAACTTTACCCATAAAAATTCACCCGGTCCATCACACTTGACCTCCATGCAATCAAAACACCCCCTAATATAGAGAGCCACCCCACCGCTCTTTCTATTTTGCCTATTCCATTTGTAGAGCTTATAGCCATCCATTGCAGCACTCCACTCATGACAGTCGTCCCACGATATTTCTGTAATGGCGACTACATCATAGCAGTTGTGGTGCACAATGGCCTCCAGCTCCTCTAACTTGTTTCCCATGCTGCGTGCATTAGTGTAAAGGCACTTGAGCCAGGTTAACAACTTAATTCCTAACAACGGCCTGCCACCCTTAGGCTCAACTCTAGCAGGCCTATTTTTATCCCCTTCCCCCTTCAGACCTAGTTTAAAGCCCTTTCAATGAGCCCAATGGTGTATTTGTACACCACAGGGGTAACCAGAGACACTGCTCTAGCACTATGCTGCAAACACACTCACTCTGTGACTGTGCCCACAAACACATTCCAGAGACTTTCATTTGCCATAAGGACACTCTTTTTTCATTAAATGGCCAGGCACCATCATACAACCACTTATTCAGTTTAAAGGTGCCATCAGCTCCTCCACCCTTTCCCATGCCATTTCCACATAGAGCCTTCTGAGTATGAAGAGTGAAGCTGATGGTAATTTTTCTAATGACCTTTTAATTATTCTTTATTTGTTTTTCAGTCCTGTAACGATTACTGACCGTGTAAAACCAGTTTGTTTGCCTGAACCCAGTGTGATGGTAGAAAGAAATGCAGCATGTTTTCTCACTGCCTGGGGAAAAACAAGAGGTAAAGCATATTCGGTGTGGCTGAAAACTTAGGAAGGTTTTCAAATTCTATCCCCAAATATGTGAATTTATGGGACCTGAAAAACACACTTCACTTATGATTTTACTAAGCTGGAGGTCACCAGGCAACATTATTCTTTTTATTTCTTTATCTCAGAGACTGATTTTTTCCCCATTTTTTTTCTCATTGCTCACATAAACTGAATTAATTAAATAAAAGAAAATGGAGAGGAGAATTAGACTTAAGACTTTATCACCTTGTGTTTCTATTTATTTTAGTCTTTCTTCAGCTTAAGTATACAATGTATTTGCACAAATAAAGACAATACTCAAATAATGCCTAGGAACCATGAAATTTTTGAGTCAGAGCTTGCTCAGAACCAGCCACCTTTGGGGAATGGGCAAAATGAATTCAAGTTGAAGGTTTTAATATTAGCAAAACCCTTACTTGAATTTTCACAGTCTAACATTAAAAAACCCCAACCATGTGGTCTCCTGCTACCCAGCTCTAACACCACCTATGCTTAGGATTGAGAATACCCGGTCCTCTTTGATCTGCTTTTGCTGTGGCAGGAGGAGATTTCGTGGCTGTGGTTTCCAGTAGTGATGCTGGCACCTGCTTTCATTCAGTCAATCCTCACTCCCACATACACACTTTCAGCCTTGCTGAGATACATGTAAGGGATGTGCTTCTCACCCCCTTTGCCAGACAGCACCCTATTAATGCTCCATCTGTAAAACTCAGCCAACAGATTCTTCTTTGTGTGTGCATCCACAGAATTTAAACAAATAAATAAATAAAAAAAAATAGAACATCCCTATCTTTGAGTTTCACCATAAAAATCTTCCACATAGCTTGCAGTACCTTTTTCCCCTTCTTGTGTCATTCAGCTACAAAACTGATGCTGCAAAAATAATGCTTAAAAATAATCACTCTACTATTTGTGTAACTCATCAACATTATCAAGAAACACTTTTTTTTTTTTTTTTTTTTTTTTTTTTCCCCAGCATAGGCAGCATTTACTGTCTTTCTCCCCACCTTTTCTCCCTTTCTTACTTTGTGGTTTGGTTTTTTTTTCTTGGTTTGTTCATCTTACCACACGGTGGCAGCTGCTTCCTATGTTTTAGTGATCATAGCCCAAACAAAATGGTACGGGTTAGATTTCTTCTGAAAGTGCATTAGAATGAAAAAATAAACAAACCGTTATTGCATTTAGGAAATGGGAAAGCAGGTCCTGCCATGTCATGCAAGTAGTTCATGAAATCATGAACTAGTCTTTTTTTATTTTCTCCCTAAACAAGCCATTGCTACTGAACCATGATGAAAGACTACAAACTGACACAACGACTCAGAATACTAAGCATCTGTTTTTATTTATGTAGTCATACCTTGCTAAGAACAACCTTTGTTTATTGAGAGTAGGTATGATCCAAATACAAAAAAGTTTAAAGATTTTACAAGGTCCTTCAAGGAGTTCAGAGACTACAGTAGAGATACAGCCAAATCCCAGTGCTTTCGTTACTGAGGCTTCACTGGAGCACAGTGCCCAGGCTACCATTTATAACTGTTATATTTTCTTGGTTTTCATAAAGGTATCGATACAGACAACAGATTAAAAGATGTCGAAATCCCTGTGCTTGAAAATGGAATATGTAATCGCCCTGAATTTCTGAATGGACGTGTCAAAAATCATGAATTTTGTGGTGGATTTACTTTTGGAAGCATAGATAACTGCAAGGTAAGAGTAATGTAGCTTTGACTGCAAGCAGGTCAAATGAAAATTTGTACTTTCAAGGCTCAGAAGTAGCTTCAGCAACTCAAGGCTTCTGCATGAAACATAAGAACTGAGGTATACATAGCATTTTTTTCTTCACTTACACCATCAACCAGAATAGCTGGGAAATGGTAGAGGGTCATTTCACCTTCTTTTCAGAACTGCATGATGACATATCCTACTCATATGAGCCTAGTGTTGTCAATATCCCACTTCACCTGAAATAAAGCCCATAATATACTACCTGGACTTCCCTTTGTTCCTAGAGACAGAGGCGAAACTAGTGACTGTTTCTGGTGCAGCCTGTACCATGTCTTTGTTTAACCTCTTGGTTAAATAAAGCTTGAAGTGATTCCAGTTTTCTAATTTCCGCAAGTATATGAAAAGACTTTTAAAATGTGGTTTTACCAGTGGATGCTATTATGTTGGGAGTTAAAAAACTGATAGCCACTTGGTGACTGAGTCAGAAAGCAAATGCTGACTGATTTGTCTGAGCAGGTGTTCAAGACTGCCAGTGCAAGTGATAACTTTGAGAGTTTGGACAGTGCTTTGCAGACATTGATAGGCTCACAAGTCACTGGACATACGTATTCATATTCTGCCATACCTGGATTTTAGGGAACAGCAGTAGAAAAATTTAAATTTCTTTTGTCCAGGATCAAGTAGGTCAGAAAGATGTGGAAAATTAAGAAACTTCTTTTTTTTTCAGTGTGTTTGTGGCCTCACAGTGATCTGGGGAAATTCCCATATCCGTTATTGATAAATCTTCAGATCAGGGGAATGGCCTGGATGCTTGGAAACAATTTTTTTTTTCCTCACTTTTTTTTTATTTCAGCAGGTCTAATAAAACACTTTCCATCTCTCTATAGCCCTTGCCTCAGACATATTTTGAGGCCTTCAGAATTACCACAATATTATTCCTGCTGGTATTTTGCTGTTTACATGTCTAGCATCTACTTCACTACAAGATTCATCTTGTTCTCTCTTCTCCTTCCTAGGCAGAAGTTGGAGGACCTCTGGTGTGCCAAGATAAAGACAGATTTATCCAATATGGAGTCACCTCTTGGGGACTGGACTGTACCCAGCCATCAAAGCCTGTTTTTGTCCGAATTCCTAATTTTGTTTCTTGGATCAAGAATGCAATGGTTGCCCACTGAATCTGGATGCTGGCTAGCATTTCTGGAAAGTAGTCCCTGTGTCAGAAACAGCATTCTAAGTATGGTTTTAAAATTGTAGTAATTCATAAGAATCTTAAATAAATATCTCTACTGTCTGAGAATAAGTAGTTACTGCAAAGTAATAGCCCAGTTGACCAATTATTACTGTCAGTGATTCTGTATTGTGCCCAGACAAACCAACCATGCTGCATGTGACACTAGCTGCAAGGTCCCCACTTCACCCCTCTCTTTTGAGACACATTTCAACTCATGAAAGTGGCTTCCTCTTTGTTTAGACACCTACTTTTCTCTTTATTCCAAATCAGGCCTGTGCCTGTACCCATCACTGGCATCTGGTCCCCCTTCTGTTGATGCTTCAGAAATAAGAAAGTAGCAACCAAACTCAGCTCCTGCCTTGGGTAAGAAAAGGCCAAGCTGGACTGTGTCTGTGCTGCCAGGAGCTGGATTAAGGCTAGGTGGGGTAGCTGCTTCTTTGGGTTAATTCCCCCCACTCTTACCACCCAAGGAGAACTTTGTCCTGCACTGTGCAATCATCTAACCTTCAATCATCTAACCTTCCTAGGTTAGATGTTTGCAAGAACAACTATCTACTCCAGTGGGCAAAGTGATGAATTGGATGGCGTACAATATAGTTAACACTTTTGCAAGGCACTTGCTTCTCTCACTCGTGACACTAATAGTTCATCCCTGACATACAGTTCAGGAATTAAAAAAAAACTGTTCTTTTGGTTTATTTCCAGAAGCAGCAAGGATGTCTTAGGGGGCTGGACAAATGAAGCTGGGTGCCAGGGCACTGGTGCTTGCCTTACCAGGCTTGGCAGTTCATGCTCCTGTGTGCTCTGCAGCAGGGAGGTGGAGAAAGAAAGGGCATCTCCAGGTTAGTCAAGCCTCACAGAGCCATGGAACCTGACCTGATCACTACCCAGAGCAATGGAAAAGGCCTGCCATTAAAGCTGTCAGGAAAGGCTGGGCTAGAGAAAGACTTCTCAAGCAGAACTGCAGTGGCCAAAGGAAATTGTTGAGTGGGACATATTCCAACAGCATCAGAAATCAACAGAAACCCACCTATCCCATTGACTCCAAGTCAGGTACCAAAACTAGTTCCACAATTTTCAGCTGTTATTCCAATTTTTATGTATCACTTAAGAATGTATCACTTCCACACAGTGTATGCATTGATCTAATAGCAGAAGAAATGTACACCTCCTATGGACTGGTAATCTGAACCAGCAGTTCTGTACTTTTAGTGTCTTCCAGATGAATGCTTGATTTAAAGTATATTGTAAATCTATATCCAGTAGGTTCTATAAACTCATTTGGAGATCTTTAAAAAAGCTAAAGTTAAAAAAAAAAACAAAACAATTTGCAGACTCCCTACTCACTCCTTGATCTTCTCGATCACTTCTTTATGTTTTCCCTTATTACCTATTCATAATTTTCCTTTTTTCAGCATGGTACTGTTTGAAGAGCTGTTCTTTAACCCAGTCTTCCTTGACAGCATCTTTTTATTGGATTCCATCCAAGTTCTGAATATTGTATTGTCTGTATCTCCAAGCTCCTGCCCTCACTCCATCCAGTCTGCCCTTGGTTGTGTAACCCCACCACCGCAATAAAAACAGGCCAACTTTTTAAAGAATGTGGCCCTTAGCATGGAGTTTCTCACACTGTCACAGACCTCTGTGTTCTGACCCAGAGGAGCTGGAGATGGATGGTGGTGGGCCTTTTCCACTTTTTCCCTGTGTAATCAGCTGAACATATAACAGGTGGTTACAGGGGAGCATGTTTCAGGCTACAACCACCATTGCAGCCTGTTATTATTGTTCACCTCACTTAGTTATTCTGTGAGACAGAGTTGGAGAAGAGCCCAAAGCGTGAACCCAGAAACAACTCTTTTGCTTTGATACCAATATAATACACTCTGTGGTTGCACAAGTTTTCTGCTGAAATATAGTACTCAGTGCATCTCTCTCTAGTTCTCCTGTGGTAATACAGCTCCAAATGCTTTTTTTTTTGAGTTGTATTCTCAGTAAACTTGGATACTTTCAGAACCTGTTGAATGCAGTGTTTCCTGGAGCACATGAAAGGCTTGCAGCCATCTGGCACTTGCTTTCTATTCCCCTCATACTGTTGTTTTTGTAAGCTCTGCAAGTAGTGTTGTCCCTTCAAAACACGTTGGCACAAATTCCCTGTAATAACTGCCCAGACCTTGAAATTGTTCCTTTTTGTCTTGGTGCCTGTAAGCCTTTCTTCAGTTCCTATAGGCATTGCCTAATGGAAAATTCAGGTATTTGATACTGTCTTTTGCTAGTAGATGCTGAACTGTGCCTGCTGGGGGTCTGCCAACCTAGCAATACCATTGCCTACAGAAGTTTTGTACAGTCTGCCTGTCATTCACAGATTGCAGTAGCACAGATATGTGCAGCTGCATACTTCTCATGGAATCCGACAATCTCACACATTTGTCATTGAAATGCTGCTGTTGTTTCATGTAAACCAAAGGCTATTGTTCTTGATTTCAAGGTTTAAAAAAAGCCATTCTTCTCAGATGCTCTTTTCAGAGTACCTCTCAATCCTATTTGGTAATTTTTGGAGTGACTGTCAGTACAGTTCTCCCTGGACAATCTAATAAATATGACAATTTTCATATCACTTTACATCATATTTGGAAATCAGGTTCCTTTCCCAGAAGTCCATGTCATTCCTTATCAGCCCATCCTCTTGCCACAGGTTGTTTTCAGGGGCTGAAGAATGTCTTTGGCCTTCATTTTACAATATACTCTGAATCTTCTTTGAATTGGTTCCCTCATTATTTAAGTGATTTCTGGGTGTTATTTTGTGACTTTTTTTTTTTTTTTTTAAATCAGAAAACAGTCTGGAAATCCTGCATTATTTTATCCAGCTGAGAAAATTGCTGCTGTTTTAGCTGTTCACCTGCAGCATGTCAATTCTTGATTTACTATCAGTCATCTGTCCTGGATTTGAAACAAAGTGATACACTACTTCTGGCAAGGCTTCTTACATTTTCCAGTCTTTTGTGTTTAAATAATAAATCTATTTTTATATTTGCAAGGCAACTTATTACTACATGAACTGTATCAAAACATTGTTATAGAAGTTAAGAACTTAGACCCTCATTCTACTCATAACACCAGCACTTTGTCATTGGATGGAACCCTGCATCTTTGGCACACAAGTACCCTCCCTTCTGTTTCACCTGTGCTTCCTGGGCCTTCTTCAGTTCACTGCATGTTCTTACTCTGTCACACTTGCAAATGTGCCACCGGATGGTTTTTTGTTTTCTGTACCTTAGGTCTGTAGACAACTGCAGCACTTCCAGCCTTTCTGAGTGCAATTCCTTCAAGATGCTGTCTTATATGAGATGATACAAAACTAATGGGCAGTTTGTAAGTAGGGAAGGTCTTGCAGACTTTGAAAACAACTTCGGAAGAATAGTTATGAAGGTAACTCCAAACTGTCACAGTATCATCTCTTGAGTTTTCACTCTACTTTCATGCACCTTCCACCTCATTGTTTATGATGACTCTTACATTTCTGCACTTTCTTTAGCAAAAAAAGACCATGATATGCTATGGTCTTTTGGACACATGGCATATGTAAATGGCATATTTTTCAGAAATATACTTTAAGTGAAAACATAATAGGAGCAAACAATAAAGCTGATCAACAATTTTTTCATGCTTTCTAATGCAAAATTTCCTGATCTTAGCTCAGGAGTTTACATGAGTCAGGCAGAAAAACAAACAAACAACTTTTCCAATGCTGTCTCCAGCCAATGCATGCTGTGGAATCTAATGACAAACTCTTTTTTCATAGGGACATAGAAATGATTAAATAATAAGGGGTTTTATATATCTATTAAACTGAAACCAGGTAAACACTTTTATAAACTGCTTGTAATGAAAGAAGATGTTATTGTATGTTATACTCACATAAACACGCACACTCATACATGCAGACACACACAGAGAATCTGCCAAACTATTAACTAAATCTGAAGGTGATATTCTCACCTTGCTTACATACTGTAGGAAATCTCATTGACTCAGGTGGCTTGAACTGATCCAATTCCAAGCAGCCTTGAATGGAATATAACATCATTTGCTGTCCTGCCCTTTTAGCATTCCATTTCAATAAGATTAAACTGGTTAGAACTTCCTTCCTTTATGCAAGTTAATGAGTCAAGAACAAGCATGGGAATAAACCTACATTTAAGTGACAGGCAGAAACTACACTGGTAATTTTAATATATACATTGTATATGAGGTTGCCCATCCCTCTTTTCTGAAACAGTGACATTTCCAGACAGAAGATTTCATCACTAGCTGGAACCATCAGTAAGCAATACACTGCTGCAGATATCATTGTATATAACTGCGTAAGTGTGTAAAAAACCCCACAACAGAACCTTGCAAATAACAGCCATTTTCTGGGGTCTTTGGAGGCACAGAAATCTCTCCACACATTCTCTCCTCTGCTTTTCTAGCCAGAAGTAGAATAGCAGTTCTGCTTCTTTTCTTCATTTTTCTCTTCCACATTCTGATGCCAGATATCTCTCACCCTCATCCAAGGGCTCCTCAGTAACTCAAAACATTTTGAACAGAGTGGTGAAAGGGTTAAGCAACACCATTACCTGTGAGACCAAGGAATGATAAGAGTTCAACAACCCCACCTCTGCATGGACTGCAGAACAGCAGTCACAGCTGAGTCCTGTGATTTGGTTCAGCAGAGATGGAACTACTTGTCTGCTAAACCCATGTGAAGTGTAGTCATGACCTGCCGGGCACTAGTCTTTGAGGACTCTGTGTGCAAACAGATACTCACTCCCTTAATAGATTCTTCCAAGAAGAAAACAGCATTAAGAAGAAAAATAGACATACAAGTTGAATTTCAGGCCCTATTAGATGTTGCTTCTCTGTTTCTGTAGTGCAGCTCCATATATAAAGAGTGACTGACTACCATTCTCAGGCACTGTAGCAATTGTACTACACTAGGAGAACAGCAAAATCAAGAAGGGACAAGGATGCATACAGGACATGTTCTCCTACTAACAGAAGTGCAGAGCAGGCTACAGCAGATCACTGTTTTGCTGAACTATTTCCCAAAGCAGTGCTGGTGCTTGGTATTACATGCTGGGACACTCAAGCAAGAGTCAAAGCTGCCCACAGGATTGCTCTGCTGTACATCATTCTTTAACCTAGCTACGGTTTCTCCAAAGCTCTCTGTCTAGGAAATTCTTCTGCCCTCCTACCTAGCAGTGACATGATAAAGTTGTCCCTCATGTACAAAGAGTTCTAGGACACTGAATGCTAAATGCCATGGCTGCTGAATTGGGCACTAAGTATTTACAGCTGAGTTCTCTCTTCAGCTGCTTATTTTTAAGCCTTCAATAAAGACTGCTGTCAGATTCTCTATGGCATTAATGCTCTTCACAGCTCTGTTGAAGGCAATTAGCAGGGTCCCTGTTTTTCCAGATACTTTTCCAGTAACACAGAAGCCCCAGTAGTGAATCTTCGGATCTTTCTACTATAAAGATTACACTTGGTTTGCTCACTTTCTAACCTTTCTGCTTCTCATATGGCTGTCTGGCTTTATTCTGCTGGTTTCTTGTATTTGGCAACAGCCAGAACAAATTCACATCTCAAAGACTAAAACTTCCACTACTGAAAAAATATCCTCTCTGTGTCTTCTTACTGTCACTGTCACCATAATTTTCCTTTCCTTGAATACATGTAGCATCTGTGGTCAGAAGTTTCAGAGAGAGCTTATCCACCAGGTCTTCTGCCCTCTGTGTTCCTGCATGCGTAGAGCAAGGACAGAATTTATTTTTAACTTTGTTACCTTTTTGCTTACTGAAGCCCTTCACACCTTGCCCACAGTAGGTCCTGCCTTTAGAAGTCATCCACATTATCCCTCTGGTGTCACTGCCCAAAGTTCCTTCTGGCTCTGTAAATTTGGGATATGTAAGCATCACTTTTGTTACTCTGGTTGGCTTTGAAAATAAAAAATATCTTCATATTTCCTAGCTACCCATGTATCTGTTCCATAGCACTAATTACCCTTTGGAGCTCTTATATGAGCTCCTATAGTTGACATGCACCCCAGTCTTGCATCGATGCTCTTCCTTATAGATGCCTGTGGAGATTTTCCCCTCCAAGGAAATGAATCTTGCCTTTGTTCCTTTCTCCTCTTAGCAAATAACTGAAATATATGTAGCTCTTTTCTGACTTTTTCTGATTCTGAATTTTAGGAAAATTATGTAAATTTATTCCATAAGGTGTGACTTCTGTTCTGATGTTGTTTGCAATTTCTTTTGTGGGTGTTTTTTCTGAGCTTACAGTAAACCCAATTTCAAGGGTCAACTTCTATTTAAAAAACCTCCTACTGTTGTTTATATTTTAACCACTGTGTTAACTAATGTACCCTGACTGTGAAATAAGATCTGATAAACTTCCACCTCTGGTAGGCCTCACAGTGGTGAAACAAATGAGAATAAACACCACAAGACCAGAAATGGGGAAAGATTTAGCCACTGTGTGAATCTATGAGAGAAAAGAGGAAAGGAGGAAAGGCACAAAAGGACACAGATAAAGCAACAGTTTGCAAGAGATATTTGCAAACACAGTGCCCTAAGATGTCATATACTTGTAACATGACAGGTGTGAGGAGAGTCAGTCTGGCAGATGAAAGACACTTCCCCTATTTTGACATCTTCTTGCCAAAAATTTATAGAATGAGCATTTTTGTACAAGGATCAATTGTTGGCAATACCTTCAAGTCCAGTTTTCCAGGATCAGATCCATTAAGACAGAGATGAATAATATTCCTCCAAATCTGCATTGTCGTCTTGAAAGAAATTGCAATACAAGTTTTCTTTCCTCAGAAAAAAATTAGGAGCATCCACAGTGAAGTAGGTGCATTTTGACCAGATTCAAGGAAATCAGATTTAGAGAAAAGCCAGACCCAAGCCTAAAAGTGGCAACTGATATAGACCTGAAGGAGTATATGTGGACATTTACCATGAGGAAAGCTTGCAAAAGGGTGCATGCTTACATGATGCATGGTACCAAACTATCCTGGACACGTATTAACTTAGCTTTGGCCATCACAATTAGCTCCTTTGATTTTGAAAAGCTGATCTAATTTAAAATCTCTAATACACCATATTTATGAAAGTTTTACCAACTCAAAACATAAGGCTTTTCAAACCTCTCCTGTGTAGGAGACACAGTTATATGTAACCCACATACACAATTTTTTCTCTTACACTTTAACCACCAGATACATACTATAATGCAGTAACCTGGTGAATACCTCAGTCTAAATGGGGGTATTGAGGGAGGGCAGGCCTGTGCAGAAAAAAAATTTGTATTGGAGTAAGGAAGAAAACACTATCTGATAATATCTGATGGGAAGGGAGTACAGAGATTGGTGATCACTGCTGGCTGTGTCTGGAGACAAGACAATGGCCACGGAGTCAGGGGGTGTGGAGCAGGAGAGAGATATCTCAGGATCTGAAGTGAGAATTGAAAATGGAGTTAAGAGTGTTAACTTGAATAGCTCTCAAAAACCTGCTTGCTAGTGAAGCCTACTTTTGTACAAAATTTGTACCAAAAAAAAATGTACAATTTGTTACAAATTGCAAACAGCTTCAAGTACAGACAAGACAGACAAGTAACAAGGTATCACAGCACCCTATAGGAGAGAAACGGCACAAGACTACAAGCAGGATCAGCTCTAGATTTTCCACATAATCTGTAAAATGAGAACTAATCTGGTTCCCATAGAAGAATGCTTCTCATTCCTGCCCCACTAGATTTATCACAAGCCTTCAGTACAATGGAATTTCTACTTAAAGTGGATCAAGAAGGAAGTGGATAGGCTTACTAGTTTTTAGAAGAAAGTAATGATTTTATGATCTTCTTGCCTTCAATTAAGAAGACTGAACTGTATGACCCAGAAGCACTGATTCAAGGCTGTTTTCCTCATCCAATATTCAGTCCCCTCATGCCTCTGGTGAGTCACTAGCACATTTGATTCAACAAGTTGTTTTGAAGTAACTTTAGTAACACAACATGCAAGAGAAGACATGAAATGGTGCTGCAGTGCAACTTTTCCAAGTCAAAGGCCACTTGGGAAATGCAAAGTGAGCTGATGTTGAAATAAGGATAACACACGGATGAGCAAAGTCTGTCACCCTTATTAGATGAGTTTATGCATGCAGTTTGAGGTTAAATGTCTAGTAAGGATGAACACTAAATAGCTATCCAGGTCTTAAACCTGAGGTTATGCTACTGAACTAAAATGAACTCTAAGTCTTACTCCCAAGTAGAAGAAAAAAGAAAAGCTGAAGGAAACATAGGAGAGAATGAATTCTATAATAAAAAAAAAGTAAAATGAAACTATTTTATATAGTTAATATTATCTGGATCTGATAATCATGCTTGTCCAAAGATTAAATAGAAGTTGATCCTTACAAAACAATACAGGTATGCAAGGCTGAAATTACCATTGGGACTCTTATCTCAGAAGAAATCTCAGAAGAAATTAAATGTCTGCCTGAGTACATGATTTTCCACACTTTCAAGCAAAATTATTCCTGTCTATTCTGTAGCAAAGAAAGACATAACCATTTGAGAGAAGTATGCCACACAAAACAAGAGAGTGCCTTCACATTTCCCAGCATCCCATACAAATGATTGAGTCTGATTTGGTAATCCATCCAATTCAAGGTTGTTTGAATAGCGACACCACGGCAAAGGGGGTCACAGCATGGGAGAATAATTAACTTTATCCTCCTA
>JANIJG010010744.1:46837-81765 GCA_024611175.1 Megaceryle torquata | reverse complement strand
GGTGTCTGTGTGTGGTACTAATGGCTCCCTGCAAACATGCCCCATGGCCAGAAATGGGGGTATCCTTGGAAAGCAGCATATGAAAGGCTTGATACAAAGACATGGCTGTGTCTGGCTTCAGCAGCCTTTTATTCTAGGTTTGTTTCATGTCTCTGTTATTGCCAAGTACTGCAATCCTTATTATGATTGTTTTAAAATTTGTAAATGTATTGTCAAAAGCAAAATCACAAAGAAAAGCAAATAATTTTCTACACGGTAGAATTTCAGTCTTTTTCATAGCTGCAGTCTTAACAGGAAATTGTTCATTCCGTCTGGTAAGGAGGTCAAAGTCTGGTCAGTGTTAGCTTCTGCAAAGAAAGAAGAGGGGTGTTGCTTGCTGCAAGACTGTTTCTGTGGAAGCTAGTGCAAAATAATTTGTAACACACAAGATCTGAGTAAGTTCAAATGCATAGTAAGAATCAAATACACTTCCTGAATAAATAACAATTTAAAACTGAGGAGGAAAATATAGGATTTGGGCATTTGTCTGCAATACTCTGCTTTTTCAAATTCATTATCGAATGACAGTAAATATTTGCATTTCTGAATACAGCAGTAATACATAGGAAAATGGTAAAAAAAAAAAAAAAAAGTACTACATTTTTATTCAGCTTGCATATGCTTTCTTTTCTTTTTTTCTTAAAGTAGTATGTCTTGCAATTTAATTATAACAGAAAACAAGAAAAAATATTTTTATGACGCAAATAAATTATGACCCTGTCAATATTTTTACAATTAAATGCATAATTATAATGACAGTACTATTGCAAAATGTCCAAACAGAACAGAAATAAGGTTGCATGGAAATGGTGCTGTAACAGGAATTCTTTTCTTGTATTTCTTGTCTTCATGGAGAACATTACAGCATCCTTATATTGTTTTAACCTAGTTTAATGTTTTCTCTTAAAACTAATTCCTACCTAAAGTCCTTTTTGTTTCAAAATAACCAGTGGATCCAGTGATTCCTGTGCCTGTCACATGAAATTTTAAATTTTATTGTATCATGTTTCTCCTTCTCTCTCTTTTTTTTCCCCCCCTGCAGTTATCCTTTTCTTCTGTGCATAATGTTAAACTGACAACCCTTAGGGCCAAACTCTTCCTTAGTCTATATGCAGGAAAAGACATCCAGTAACTTCTCTTGGCTTGCAGTGGTATTAGAGGAAGCATAATTTGGCTTTTGTGCCTATTTTATCAGTTCTGTCTCATAGATGCAAAATGATCTTAAAGAAAATATTTGACTGCAGTATGAGCTAGCAATCAGATGAATTTAACTGTACCAGGAAGCATATGAGCTTCCTTCACACTACAATAGGATGTTACTCAGGAAAGAGGGGAGTTGTTGCCTTCCTCAGCCTGAAAGACATTTCACTGAACACACCTGTGGAGTCCCCCATTCACAGGCTGTGGATCTGAGTGGGTGGAGGTTGTTTTCTGTCCCTCCAGTTGACACTGAGCAAGGTCCAAGATAGAGAAGGGTCAGAAGAAGATGAAGAAAGAAGAAGATGAAGAAAGAAGTCCCTCTCTTCATCATGACTGTCATGCATAAGGGGGAAGCCAGGGTCTGTTTCATAGCCTGTATGCCTTTTATTCAGCAATTGCATAAAGCCAGACACAAAACCAAGCCACAAAGCAGGACTGAGACATGTTGCAAAGACCTTGGGCCATCTGTCTGTCTGGTATTGAAACCACGCAGAACAGGTAGCTCCCAGAGCCAAACTTAGTCAGTAGAGTCATATGCTTATCTGATAAACTGTAAAAATCACAGGACTCATACAACTCTGTGACCTTGGAGCTGGAAGTCTTGAAAGTCACATGCTGTAAACTATAGCTAAGCATTCAGAGATGCATAGCTGTAACAGCAAAAGAAAATACTAAGTAGCAAAGTCCTTTACAAGAAGGATTGTATTTGAACATCTTTACTGCTAAACATAGAAACATATACTTTTTAGTATCCTATATATATTTCACATGCAACTGTAGCCCAGGGGATGTTAGGTGAATTTGTTTACTAGTTCAATCTCTAGTGTTAATTCACTGCAATGGAGGAGAACATCTACTACCTTGATTATGAAGCAAGTTCAATACAGAGTTATGACAAAAATGACAAACAGAACACGGTGAAAACCCCAGTGACTGAGAATGGCTTATTTCTCGCAAGAGCAAGAGCACTTGAAAAGAGGGAGCTGTGGGGTGGCTGATAAAACTGAAGTCATTCCACAGGATAGGTATCAGCAATAGGCAATCACTGTTTCAGATCCTTCTTAAGTCCTATTTCTCCACTTTCTCCAATGTATGGTTGACCAATATTTTCCTTCTGAAGCACTTTTTCATTCCTTGGGTCATCTTCTCTGTTCCCATCACTTTATACCCTAGGTTTGTGTTACTTGTTATGATTTTCAGAATCATACAAAGCACTGTTCACGCCATTTCTCAGTCTTGCCTTACCTTGAGTTTTCAGTGATGCTACCGCACTAGGAAGGTAAGATCTACCCATATTTTGTCTCCATTAACCCAATTATTCCAGCAGTTAAGTAATGATGTTACTCAACTGTGTGACAAAGAATTTAATGTGTAAGTTTGAAATAAATTACATGAGCATTCACATTTTTACCTCCCTTGTTTTTCCTTTCAGTGCAAGGAAATATACTAGACAGCTATGTGAAAACAGAGGGAGCTTGGCTGCTCAACATAAAGAAGCAAACTTATAAGACAAATAGTAAAGAAGAATGTGCAGAACAATGTGAAACTGAAAGTAAATTTACTTGCAGGTAATTTCCACTGCATCCCATATATATTGTTCATTGCAGATGATGGAGCAGTCTGCCTTATTTATCAGTGGTCTGAAATTTTGAGGGATTTCTTAGGAGTATGTGTGTCTGAGGTTTACTGGAAAAACAAAAGGTACATAGAAACACAATGCCTGGGGCATATGGATGAAGACATCAGAAATAAAGAAAATTATGCTTAATTTTTGTCAGAAAATATTATATCTTGATGCACAGCTTGGCACATTGAAAACCAAATGGACATGGTTTTATCAAGACTCTTGCACTCTTTTTGCAATAGAGCCATAATTAATTGGTTTGAAATTTAGGGCAGCAATAATGGCATTGCTTATGTTCATTGCATTACCTATTATCTTGCAGATACACCCATTATTCTGAATTTTACTAGAATTTGGGCTTATGTAATTTCTATTTACTTTGAGAAAGAGATGACTATCTAAACCTTGATGATCCTAAACCCTACTTCCAGCCAAGCCCTCCCTCTGCTCTTGCATTTAACCATCCATTTAACCAAGGGGCTAGAAAGTGCAAAATATGTTGACCAGTCTGTATAATTGGCTTTTGCTCAAGCTCCTGCCTCAGGGAAGCCTGTCACTTTGAGCCTAAGGCTTCTGAGCCTCCTGTTCCAAAGACTCAGAGTCTATTGAACTTCATCAGTACAGCAGGCAACTGTAGTGGGAGGCAGTCCTTACATATGAGGCAGAGAGGTTTTATCTTCTATCTTCCTGAGTTCTTGATCTGCCCCTTCTGCAGCATACATTTTTTAACTCAGCAGACTGTCTGCAAGACTGTTTCCAGTACTTTATTCTCCATCAGGCTTTTATTCAGGGCAAGTATACCCTGGACCTGACTTTTTAAATGTGTTTTATTAACTTTATGCTTTAAATCAAAAGCAAAAATGAGACATTTTAAAGAGGTGTAACCCTGAAGGATGATGGAGGTTTGCTGACTGAGTGTGTGATGAACCACCTGTATTCTTTGTTCTGACTCCCCCTCTTGGAAAACCACAAAGAGTGGGCAGAGCTTCAGTAGTACTTGGCTCAGGAGGGTAGGGAGGAAGACAGAGAGGGCAGGTCTGTATATTTATATATTTACAGTTTGCAGAGGATTAGTGTTCCCTTTTGAGGCCTGTTCAGACAGTATCATTCCTTAGCCTCTGCCTTGGGTCTGAACCTACCATCAGCTGACACTGGAATAACATCAGGGTGTGTTTTCCTTGCCTCCTTAATTAATTATGTGGGATCTATTGCAATCAATAAAGAACAGATGTTATCTGCCAGGGAAGGATCTAGGGCAAGAAAGGTAAGTATTAGGCAGAATTTTAAGACCAGACCAGCACTATAGTGCCCTCACATTAGTTCTTCAGATCAATGAGTTCAGATCAATACTCCAGACTTGTCAGCCCACCTTAGCAGTGTTAGCTTGTTAGCTACATCCCTACTTGTAAATGTAACATTACTAATAGCTGAGCCTAGACAGGGGAGGCAAGGTTGCAGCGTAGTTTTGATCCAGGACAGCCAGCACTCCCCAGTCCATGAGTTCATGGACAGTGTTGCCAGCTGTGATACAGATGTGATCCCTCTCCTCTGGGGAGAGGCTATTCAAATTTAGGACAGGCATACTGGGACCGTGCCAGTTGGTCACAGTGCTACAAGATGGGCTTCATCAGTATTTGCTTCCCTGGTATAGACCTACCCACTGAACACCATGCTGCTATTGCTCCTTAGGGTTTTTTTGTTTCAGAAAAGCCAGCTGTAGAAATTGTTTATCCTGTCAAGACTTTTCCTTAGATGCTATTGTAAAGGTTACACCATCCACTCTAGTTTTGCAGACTTACAGCCTAGGCATTTGCTGAAAAGACAAACAGCAATGTTTTCCAAAGTGCTTACATTGTTTCACATACAATGACTCAGAACAGTTATCACAAGGTAACTTAAGGTCTGGCTTGATGTGTTTTACCTGTTGCATGGTAACTGCTGAATACAGTAGAATGTCTCACTTCTTGAATGACCACTAATTTTTTTAAAATAAAGTCAAGGCCCCTTGTACATATATCCTCTTCAGCATGTTCTCTGGAGTATCTGGTGCATTATAAACCTTCCTTTTTATTCCTTTTCATAATTTGTTCATGTAGCTCCCTTTCAGCCTAAGTTTGGTATGAAGACTTAGGAGTCAAAGTCACCACTGATGATGGGAGCTGCAATACTCAGTGATTTTTGAACATGACTAAAATATCACTGAAGTGCAGTGCTTGCTATGTTTTTAAATGAATATTAGAAAAGGTGTTCAGGAAATCAATGCACACATTCAGCTATTGTGTCTTACATTGCTCTCCTCTCTTAATTTCAACAGGGCCTTCTTATTCACCAGTAAAGACCAACAGTGTTTAACGTTGGCTGAGAACACCAAAACAGCAGTGATATTCAGGAGAACAAATGCAGTTCTTTACGAAAAAAGAAGTATGTCTCTATCTTCTTTATATTATTTCACTGAGATATGCTTTCCAGTGGGACTCACATAACCCTATTGTAAAGGAGGGCTAAGCCTTCACTGACTTGGATAAAGTGAGTAGGTCAGCCCTTAACTATCGCCTTTTTTTGCCACATTGCTCATATAACAGTTGTATCTCCCCCCCACTCCAATTAGTCTTCTAGCATCTTTCCGGCTCTCTAAATACTAAGGTCCACAGGCAGTAAACTCCAAGTAAGGGTACTTTCAACCTGATCTTTTCTGAAGCCTACAGCGAGCTGCCTATTCTTTTTTGTATATATAATTGATAGGTAATTCAATGTTTTGAACATGATATATTTTTATTATATCCAGAAGCTGGGGGGAATTTCTATGAATCATGATTAAGTAATGCTAAGAAATCCTCTGCATTTCCTATTGCAGAAAGAAAAATTAACAGATCCATTGGCAAGCAATAAAGTTTAAAGACTGAACAAATAACTTAAATGTAAATAATCCTTACTGATTTTGATTCAGTACCATGATTAAGAGCTAGACTGTGATTCTGATGTATTTTTGCGACATCCTTTGGATTTGCTGAAGTGAGGACCTGGATGAGAGTCCTGCAATTTCAGTGAGGATTTGTTATTGAATCTTTATAAGCCATTTGAGGTCATAGGCATGAATTTTAGTTTCTTGAAAAAACAGAACCCCCATCAGTAAAGGTGTGGAAAACTGTAGTTTTACATAACTGAAATGTCAAAAAATTGCACATCTACCTACAGAGAACAAAATATGGACCTAGATATCATGAACATCAAAAACACAGCCTATTGTGTGTGTCTTCTTTGTTGCTTATCTCTTATTTGCAGAAAGTATCAAATAATTGTGTCCATTCTAAAATATGTGTTCATTCTAATAGCATCCATTGTTGCAGTAGAGAATGGAAAATGTAGCTTTTACTGTGGTAGATTACATCACTGTCTCCAGCAGTTTCTTCTTTCCTGATACTTCAAGTAAATTAATTTCTCATGCCCAGATGCTTCTGCAATACTGTTGGTGAAACCAACATTATTTTTTTCAATTGAAGCAATTGCTTAATGAGACTTAATTGCTCTCTATCTTTGCATTCAAAGAAAAGGATGACAAATGGCACAAAATTCAGTTTTAAAAATTACTTTTTCTATGATATATACTATATAAAAGGAAGTTAACCTTCTATAACTTAGAGAAAAACTAGTAAGAATTAAATTAATTGTTATCTGCATATTTGTTTGTAAATAGTTAACCCAAAGGACATGGGTTGAGTTTGGGGATCAAAGTTAGTTATTTGTCATTAGAAAGAAAAAACCCTAAAGGTTATATAAACGGTCAAAAGTTTATTCAAACAAACAGAGTCAGCACTTGACTGATTCAATGTTCAGTTATTGAGATTTTTAACGTTAATGTATTGCAAAATTGTTTGAGGGATCTCAGTCGTTTCCAGATAAAGTTTCTAGAGTGAACTTGCCCATATATATGCATTGAAATAAAGACATGCCTAAAGGTTCGCCTATAAATCCAGATCTAAACTACCTGTTGGCTCACAGAATTGCTGAACCTTTTTTCATATTCAAATACTAGTTCTTTTTAATTTTGACAAGACAAAAATACGCTAAATGGCATTATTTCTCCAGATTTATGTTAATCTGCTGTTTGTATGTCAGATTTGTTATAACTTTGATGCTGAGAAAAGGTTATGCAAAACAGGATCTCCATAAATATCTGTTTTGGACACTACTTAAAAACATTGAGACAAACCAGGTCACAGCCTAAAAGACAGATTGCTTTATTTCAGCTAGAAAGGAGGAACTGGCTGATAAAATATGCCCTGTATATAGAGAAATGTTAAACTAGTTACCTGCTTAGTTTTCCAAGACAGAGGATGTAGTGCTCTCCCTAAAACTGCAGATATGGAAGGTCTGAGGAAGGTGATTATCAGTCCTCCCAGGAAAATCCTAAAAGATACAATGGGGTTATGGTTGCTCCCTCCTTCTGGGGGAAAAAAAAAAAAAAAAATTACAACATTGAGCTTTCAGTTCTCATTTAACATAATGATTAATAATTTAAAACAATTAAATATTTTTAAGGCTACTGCTACAAACTCCAAGTTTACTGAGCATTAAAATTCCCTTTGACTTATATCAAGATAAGATTTCATTACTAATTCTTTCACTCCTTTTCCTTTTTTTTTTCATGAAGGTACTATTAAGTTCCAAAATCTAAGAGTACTAAAGCATATGTGATATGCACCTTCAACCAACTACCCATTTTAACTTGCAAAGCACAGAGTCATTGTTTTAGCATATCATGAATTAATCTCATTCATCATATGGTGACCTTCAGTGAAACAATTTCACCTGCATTTATATGAACTTGAAAAAAATGCTTATTTAATCTGGTAAAATGCTATGGGTATGTAACTGTGATTTTGTCTTGATATCTTCTTCAGCTGAATTCAGGTGGCTCTCTTTTAAGGTTTAATTTTAATTATTGTGTATAATTATCATCATCATCATAGTAGGCAATAAAAAGAGAATGTGTTTCTCTTTCATTGTAGTGTGTATTTAAATATTAAAACCATATTTTATTTTTTAAATCTACTATAGTATGTTCTCAAAAGAACCAGGTTGTGTTATACTTGATTTTCTGGAATTTTGGTTTGGAAGTTTTTAGCTCTCACATAAATTTTTCAATGCTAATTAATCCAACTTAGATATCAGATAACTAGTAGGTTTTTACAGAATCACAGAATCACAGAATATTCATGGTTGGAAAGGACCTTCTAGATCACTGAGTCCAACCATACCCATAACAATAAAACACCTAAAAAACCCACCTAAATACTTCATTTACAATGTGAGCTGTCTATTTTTGATGACTTAAGGAAGTCAAATTATGACGAAATGTATATAAATGTATTAGCATAAAAATGGATTTTATATATGATAATATCATGTCATGTTACTGATTAATTAAGCACCTATTATTTCAGTTTATCTTCTAGAATGCAAGGAGGGAAATGGTGTGGATTACAGAGGAACAGAAGCCAAAACTCAGAAAGGTGTGCCATGCCAGAAGTGGGGCGATAATACCCCCCATAAACCAAAGTAAGGCCTTTATATATACGTTTGTATGTTTTTCTGAAATTCAAAAGACATTTATATGTGCTAAATAGTCTTAAAAGTGATTTGTTCGGTGTTCAAGATCTTATTGTAAAATATTTTTCTACACTTACCTAGAATAAAATAGTTCTCTAATCTGAGTTGATCTCACACACCTGCAATTTGAGCTACATGGTCAATAAGGACATTGTCAGTCTTGTCAGTTGCATTTATGTTTTGTGGTCCTTACATGAGCAAAATGCTCTAGATAGAACCACCTGTTTCTGCTGAAACAAGAATTTTCCATTAATCTCAGCAGGGCAATGACTTCTTCACTTGGCTAAAGGCATAACATGCAGTGAATGACTTAGAGGTATATCATTTTATCAGTGAATCAGCAGACAGTTAACAGGGCAGTATTACCTGTATTTAATGAAAAGCACACAAATGGGTTTATTAATAACTTCCTATGAGATGACATAACATTCATTTTACAGAGAACTCTCATGTTTCTGCAAGTATCTTCTCACTGTGTCTCCCAGGGAACATGTCCCAGAGGAGACTTTTCTCTACATGCTACAATGGTACCTCTGTTGAGCAAAACAATGAAAACGGAATAGCTGGAGTAAATGCAAGTATGAAAGACATGACTGGCCTTAGAGGAACCGTATTTTGGAGGCTGTAACTATGGCACTTCTAACTCTTCAGCAATGGCACGCAGTAGCAATTAGGAGACTTCTAACAAACAATATCTACAGAATGGTTCTCAGATAAAGATTTCATTTTGAGAGTCCTCAGCTGAACATTTGGGACACTTTCCTTGTCCCTCTAATCCCATTTAAATTCTGTTCCAGTTACACACCTGAAAAATATCCCAATGCAGGACTGGAAGAAAACTACTGCAGAAATCCTGATAAAGATGGAAAGGGACCCTGGTGTTACACAACAGATCCTGATACCAGATTTGATTACTGTAACATCCCAGAGTGTGAAGGTCAGGATACACATACTGATCTCTGTTCTTTGTTGGAAGATGTGTTCAAGAATGTGAAATTATTCAGATACTTTTATTTTTAATCAAGTACTTGTTTCAAATTTGTATTTAGTTCAACCTGAAGCTTTCCAAAGGCATTTTCAACACTAAGAAGGAAGATATCGGAAGACCCCAAAAATGGCTCTACAGGCTTTTTTTTTTTTTTTACCCTAGATAAAAAACAGTATATTCACCTACTGTAATCCTTGAATTGAACTAAATGACAGTTGCTAGTGCAAAAGTCAATGAAACATGATAGCTACAAGACACAGATTTTCAGTTATAACTCAGTAGTATTAATGTAGCTCTTTTGAAAACTATAGTCTATAATGTGGTTGTCTGGGGTTTTTTTTTAATGGACTATTATAAACACAATCAATTAGTTGATGTCATCTTACAAAGGAAAATAAGTTTTTATTTTGCCAGAAATAAGAGGCTGTCTTTCAGCCTTGTGCTCTGATCAGGTTCTTGAGCTTCATGTGAGTATGACTGTTTATTGACCATTTCCTCAGGGACTTTCTGTCTCTCTTGCCCTTGTTTTCCTTTGCTCCTACAGTAGAGTGCATGCACTGCAGTGGAGAAAACTACCACGGAGTAGTTGCGACAACAGTGTCTGGGCTTAAGTGCCAGCGCTGGGACTCTCAGCAACCTCACTCTCATGGATATCTCCCAGAAAAGTGAGTCTGTCTCTGTGATAGGTTGTTTATCATTAGTAGTGACCCAAAGACCACCCTGCCCCAGACAGCATAATTGTTACAGACATTAGTGACATTTAAAAGAAAAATATTTTTTCCTATTCAGCTTTCCTGAGAAGGATCTGAAGATGAATTATTGCCGTAATCCTGATGGTGAACCTCGGCCCTGGTGTTTCACTACCAGCCCTGCTAAGCGCTGGGAATATTGTGATATTCCTCGTTGCAGTGAGTCTGATTTCTAGACTTTTACACACAAAGACATTTAGACACAAAGACATCTAGACTGCTTACATTCAGGGCTGTGCAAGGAGATGGAAGAAATAGAAAAGACCCCAAAGATAAAGAATAAAAAACTGCTGACTTATATCTCAAAGAAAAAAAATAATAACCTTGAAATGAACTTCTCATAGTTCTTTTGAGGCTAGACATTTCTGTCATAGGCATTTCTAATGGTTTTGCCTGGAACATATCGCCCTTCCTTGATTTGTTTTTCCATGGTTAGGCATCTCAGTGGTTTTGATGTTCCTTTTTTGATGTCAACCAGCTTCACTCTTCCTGAAAATCTTTTGGCTTATGTTTTGCTCTCCCATCTCAATTTTCTATCTTATCAATTTCCTTTTCCCTTAAAGGCCTGTCCTTGCCATGATACTCTTCCTTGGGGCTTCTTACCAGATCTCATCTTCTTGTCTCTGACTCTCACCAGTTAGAGTACATCACCTCTATATCTTCTATATACCAGTACCTATCACTGATGGCCTGCGACTTTCACCTCAGTTTTCTTCACAGTGCTCACTCAATTTTCTTCACTTGCTCACTTTCCAGCTTTGTTCTGATGGGGCTGCTAGTGCTTGGTTGTATTGTATCCTGGCTGCTGTAAAGGATCAGGTGCTAACACACTTCTGGCAGTCTGATTGCTTGTGAAGGTTTTAGAATAGAAGAAAGAAAAGTTATGATATTTTTAGGTTTTTTCTCTGCCTTTTGGACATTCCAAACATTTTGATCTTTAAACCTTACCTGCCAACAAAACTGAAAAGCCCACTTAATTATAAAGCTCAAAGTAGTTCGGGTTTTTTGGTTGGTTGGTTTTGGTTTGTGTATTTTTTTCACTGTGTCTAGAAGGCACTGCTTAATCTCAGTTCCTATTTTCTGTACTAGCAACCCCTGCACCAGCTCCTCCACCAGGGCGTCAGTGTCTATCAGGAAGAGGAGAAGACTATCAAGGCAAGATATCTGTTACTGAATCAGGAAATACCTGTCAGCACTGGAGTTCTCAATCTCCTCACAGACATGCTCGCACTCCTGAAAACTACCCCTGCAAGTAAGTGAAACCTCAACTGTTATTTAAAGAAGTACCAAGAACAGAGTTGCTTCAACTATATTGCAGTGTTCTTTGGTTACACCAGTGTTCATCACCTGCTGAATTCCATCTTTTCAATTTTTTCACCTGTTTCTTTTTATTCACTTCTTTGTTCTTGAATACTACTGTCTGCTCTTCTGGATTTCAAGCTCTTCTTGACTGACATTTTCTCTCTTCAGTTCATCCTTTTACTGTATTGCTGCTTAGCAGAAGCAATGTGGAGTAAGAAAGTTACAATTATTGTATTTGCTTGGGGCTAGCTTCTTTCACCCTATGTTTCTGCTGTGCTGTTCTTGGCCTCAAAGTACTACAAGAAATACAATCTCTTAGCTCATCCACGAATCTAGCAGGTGTCTGGTTTAGCACATCCAAAATACCAGTGCATTGCAATTATTCATGTAATAAATGGCATCAATAAATGACAGCAGCAGTTACACACCAGTAGATACAACAGTAAACTAGGCAGCAAGATACATACGCCTGTTGTTCATAACCTTTACTAGATTTACATGAGAGACTTTTCTTAGCCAAGTTTTCTGTTTCAGAAACCTAGAGGAAAACTACTGCAGAAATCCTGATGGTGAGAAGATGCCATGGTGTTACACCACCAACACAACTGCCCGGTGGGAATATTGCACTATCCCTTCCTGTGATGGGACAGAGCCAGAGGGCCCTGGTAAGAACAGGAGACATCTGGAAGTGAAGGGTCATAATGGTTTATTTTGAAAATTCTTGTGTGACTCTATTCAGTTGTATTATTGCTGTCAATGTCCATGTTATTATGTATCAGTTGAACCCCTAAGCCTGGTGTCATGCCCAGGCTGATATGTTTGGTCTGGTGGATAAGTGCAAAAAAATTTAAGGCACATACTGACCCAGCTCACAAAAAATTACAATAACAGAGGTCATCTCCTTTTGACAACTGGTGGTTCCCTCCACCACTAAATTTTTTAACACTCCATGGAAAAGTTATTTAGCTTTACATGCCAGCTCATAAAAAAAATGAATACAAAATAAAACCTAAGATAATTTAAGAGCACTGAACCAAGACTCCATAAAAAACAATCAAAAGAAAATTCTCCTTACACAAGACAAGCTTGTTCCACACATGCATCTGTGGAAAAGCCACAGACATCCCCTGTGCTGGAGAAGTTTGATCCATGTGTGAACTATTTGGATCATTAGCTGAAGTAAATCTCCATGCATAACAGCAAAACTGATAGACAAGTGGTTTTAATCTAGCGTATCATGAAACTTTTATGAGCATTTTTGGGAATCTTCCCTTTGATCTACAGTCTGAGAAGGATTCTGTTACAGAGGGAGTGTTGTGGAGGTCAGTGAAATACTCTGGCTTGTTTTCTGTTGGCTTTCTATGCTTATGCATAAATATAAAATATTAAGATGCAAGGGACTGGTTTCTGTTATTCACTACAGCTGTTGATGTGCCTGAGCAGGCTCAAACTACTGAGGAGTGCTACAAGGGCAATGGTGTGACTTACCGTGGCACAGCTTCTTTCACTGTCACGGGAAAGAAATGTCAAGCCTGGAGCTCAATGTCACCACATCGACATAACAAAACGGCAGACCAGTTCCCAAATGCGTATGTGTATTTCCCACTTCCATGTTTCATTGAACAATGACCATTCATGAACTCATTTTGATTTGTATCATCTTTACACAAAAAGGATTTTAAAGGTTGGGAGGGAGTACACTGGATAAAAATAATCCCTTCCTTTTCTTCCTTTTTTAATGGGGAAATATTTTCTGTTAACCTCATATTGAAGCAAACCACAGTTGTCACTATTATGTTTTAGACTAACTGTTTTTACACAGCTTCTAAAAGAATTAAGAGTTATCATAGATTTTCCCTTCTGCTGAAATGAAAGTTTCTCTCCATGAGCTTATTCATGAGTTTAAATCTTTGTTTCCTAGCTCATTAGAACTTTGAGGAAGGGATGGGTTATTTTCTTATTCCTAATATATACTATTTATTTATTCCAAAATGAAAAATCTGTATCTTCTTAAAAGCTCTTAATGTATTGGAAAAAGAAGTAAAAATAATTATACCTTTAATATACATATGTGCATTTGCTTATCTGGTTTTGTAAACATTATTATAAGCATTAATGAACAAGTATTTGGCATATTTAAATATTCTTCATATAGTTTATTGATTTTTTTTTGCTGGAAAAAGGATTTCTGTTGCATGCTGTACATGATGAATGATATATGCTAACTCTGTAGTAGACCTGCTTTCTAAAATGTTCTTTAAAATTGTCCTCAGAGTAGTGGCATGTATGGGAATAGAATATGTCTTCATTTGTAGGGACCTGAAGCAGAATTATTGCAGAAACCCAGATGCTGATAGCCGCCCATGGTGCTACACCACTGATCCCCGTGTGAGATGGGAGTATTGTGATGTGAAGAGGTGTGATGACCATGTACAAGTGACTTTACCAAAACCCCCTCAGACAACGCAGGGGCCAAAACCTGGTAAGAACACTTTCATGTCCCACAGAAATGTTCATAACCAGCAAGGGGCTGTTTATAGAAACTTTATCGGGAATTTAATGAGGATGAAATACAGGAAACTCTAGATAATTATGGAATTTAACATAATACTGCACCCACTCTTCTTTTTCTGAGCTTTCTTGTAGAATTTTATAGTGGGGTCTCTGTATTTGATTTTAGTTTAAGATCACATTTTTTATCTACTGCATCTGGCAATATTGGAAACAGAAGGAGACAGATGGTTTGTACCAGCACACTGTTGTGGGAGGGTTACTAGCAATGACAGCAGATATAGAGGTGATGGTATTTTGCTTGCAACTGTTCCAAAAAAAGATTTTTCCTGTGACATGCATTTACATTTCCAGGGCTCCATTTCACACCACAGGACAGCTTGCTTTTAATTCAGTTTAGATGAAACTTTGTTATCCAGTAGATGGTTAAAGTGCTGCAGCTTGCTTTTTTTTTTTTTTTTTAAAGAAATTAAAATATTATTGATAGCCATCATCAACACCATGTTGTCTTTCTTTCCTTGTAGACATATGTAGGACACATAAGTCCTAGTAATATGTCCCCAGATTTATTTCTGCTTCACCACCATGAAGTGTGGGCATGGCCTAATAGCTCACAGCTAACAATTATTTCATTTTCCTTCTTCTTCACAGATTGCATTACTGGTAATGGTAAAGATTATCGTGGCACAGTAGCAAAAACTGGAAGGGGCAGAACTTGTCAAGAATGGAGTTCCCAGAGACCTCATACACATGACTATTTCACTCCCATGACTCACCCAGGAGCAGGCCTGGATAAAAATGTAAGCAGCTGTTCTTTTAATACTTGCTGTCATTGAGCTTTGCCCACCTCCTTCACAGTCTCTCAGCAAGCATTTCATGCCAGATCTTTGTAAATTAATTTATTTTCCTCTGTTCAGTCCAAGAACCCAATCATGCTAATTCTTGTTGACATGAGTAGTCTGTACTTCTGCAGGACACACAGATGCCCAGGAGCTCTGTTGAATGTTTCTGCAGCATAGTCAGGGGGTTTCAGATGAACATTTGCTTCTCACTAGTGAGGACTAACTAGACTTGGTCTGTAGGTAGCATCTCTGCCTCCTCTGCCTGGAGGACTCCACCTGGAGTCATAGATTTTAGTAACAGTGATGAGTGAGATGGTGAGAGATCCAATGTTCAGTGCAAGTTCCTTGAGATATAGAACTGATCCTCTACAAATTCCACACACACCCCTCTCCCAGCCCTCCAACTTTTGCCACAAACCATCAGACAAGGATATACATGTGTATGACCAATCCTGTAACTCATTCTCCATCTCTAACCTTCCTATTTGCTCCCTAGTCCTTATACATATCCTCATCACTGGTTCTCTAGACGTGTAACATCCCATATACAATACTTGCCTGGCTTGTAACAAACTCTGTATGTGATATGAAGAACTTTTTTGATATCGACAGCTTGAACTATTTTTTCACCAGGTACATGATTTTAGAGCTTGCTTTTGTCAATCCTCTGATGGCATCACATACCCTGTACTGAATTTAGCTCAGACTGGGGAAACCCTCCAAAAAGCTGCCTAACTTTTTTCATTCTTGTCAGAGACTCTTGAAGAAGGAGAGCACATATTTTCTCCTTTTTCCTAAATCATGAGATTTATTTCATGTAGGGAAGGAAACTAGAAAAGTATCTGGTAGCGGGCAGCTGTTTAAGGTGTTTGTACTGAGCAAAGACCAGTCAATATGGCCAGTAAGAGCTACAGAGTGATTCAGCTAACCAGGCACCCCATGTCAGGGTAAACACCGCACCCCTGCCCCTGGGTCTCATGGGCATCACCAAGTTATGCAAGAGCATCTTACACAATACCCACTTGTCCCGGAGTCATACAACCAGAGTGGGTGTGAAAATACCTCAGAGCTAACTGTACTGTTCCTACTAACTGCAATGGAAGTGAGAGTAGACAGTTTTGTACTTTAGAAAACACCATCTTAGGTCAAGATCTTCTACTTTTTGAGAGCTCAGGGGACCAAGCTTACACTTGTCAAGCTTACAGGCTGAAGACGGTTTAAGAGGTTTCATTTGTATTATTTTTTTCTAAACTCACAGAGCAAATATAAAAACGAAACAAATTTTGAAAAAGGGAATTGGAAATCACTTATCGTTAAGGAAGGAAAATAATATTTCCCACATTTAATTTCATTTTATTTTGAAACTTGCATTGGTGGGCTTTTTTTGTCCCCTTGTTAACAGCTGGTGTCTTTATTCTTTGTTACAGTATTGCAGGAATCCTGATGGAGATGTGAATGGACCTTGGTGCTACACAACAGACCCAAGAAAAGCCTGGGAATACTGTGACATTCCCAAGTGCCGTAATTATTCCTTTAAAGACTAGTGTCTTTCTTTCCTGTAATCTTTTATGACAACTGGAGAACATTCAGTGATTAATCCAAAAGACTGTTTTAAGACAGTGCAATAGGTTTAGATTGGAAATTAAGGCTGTGGGGAAGTGATACTGAAAATCTGTGTCTGAAGTCTTAAGAATGGTGCTTATTCCTTGGAAGCTCCAAACCCAGCACAAGGTGTAGCTGGAGCTCACTGAAGTTCACGAGTTTGTGAGACAAGAGTATCGAAATAGAGCTGTTCCTGCAAAATTTCATCTGCTCCTGCCTGGTCACCTGGTGCAACTCAGTGTGTGGTCAGGCTGAACAAGGGATACTCTTATCCCAGCAAAATTTTTGCACCCCCATCTCATGTAGCTCTCGTTCTGTCTTGGATGTAAACCAGATTTTTCCTCCTCTGATATTGTATCATATAAGATGTCTGGAAAGTGCATCTGGCCCTAAATATTTAACTAAATGCCTTTGTCTCTCTTACTATTAATCAATCCATTGTACGCTGCAACAAAGTGTACAATGATAAAGTTTTTGGTTTCAAGTCTTTTCATGGCTATCAACAAAAAAATGTATTCCAGGAAGAGAGGTAGCTCCCACTGAATAGAAGGGTGACTTCCTTGATGCTGTATCATCTCATCTGTGAACAGCAGAAAATGTGCTCTCCTCAAATAGCCAAAATGCAGAAAACAAGGAAAAGAAAGGTGTTTTATAACATGCACATGCTGTAACTGTAAAAATACTACTGCATTGAAAGTGTTGGGCCAGGTCTCTTAATGATCAAAAAAGAAAAGAAGTATATTCACATGGCTATTTTATTCATTATGAAGATCTAATTTTTTTTTTTTAATTATTTTTTATTTTTCAGTTGTTCGGCTAAAGAACAGAGAAAATGTGGCTTCTTCCTTTAATTTCTTTAGTTAGCTCTTTTTGCTGACAACAAATTCAAAATTCTGTGTTGATACGGGTCTGTTCCCCATGGGCATATAGGAACTACCCTCTTTGAACAACTCAGAGCTATCTGAATTACCAAAAGATCCTGAAATAAGAGTGGACAAAATTTTGTTCCACAGAGACAGTGGTTGAATTCCACATGCTGTACCACTAAGATTAGTTTGAAAACAGCTGCCAGTGCAGCTTTTGCATTGCTGGCTTCTGTAATAGTTCATTTAAAACAGTTGGAAGAATTTATTTTTTCTTTCTCTCTGTTTTTTTCTCCTTTCCCATCTGTTGTTTTTGGTTTTTTTTTTGCTATCTGACTGTAGACATATTCATGTGCAATTTGATGACCACTGAGAAGTATGTGTGAAAAAAAATTGCCAGGCATTTTTATGTGTTCCAGATGAAGGTAACCTAACAAAAATACAAGCAGTGCATGGTATATAACTGCCTGCAGAGAATCAAAAGCTGAAGTGACAAATATAACAGGTTCATCTTCTAGTTTTCTGAGTGCATGGAGAATATATCAGAAATATGGTAAAGTTCCTTAAGTTCCTTGTATCAATTTGAGTTTGTTTTTTTCTTCTTATTCTGTAGCTCCTGCTCAGTATGAGTGTGGAAAATCCAAGATCAGACCAAAGCTGTGTTCACAAAGGATTGTTGCTGGGTGTATTTCACATCCACACTCCTGGCCCTGGCAAATCAGTCTCCGGAAAAGATATGGCCAAGGGTATGTGGCTGCAGAATTCTAAACTTGATTTTAATTTGAGAATAGCTCAAGGCTATACATCATGTGTGCTAATCTTGAAGAAGGTCCTTTAGACAACCAATAGCGCTCCGTTTGTGATAATCACCCATAGAATCAAAACAACAACTAATTTCAAAAATACTTTCTCTAAAAGGCAAAATGACTTTGAATCTGTCACTATATCCTGTGGTACAATCAGTATCCTGTGAGTAGAAGCAACAGTTTGAATTACGGCTAGTACAGGTCTTGATCAGTCCTTCCATGTAAGTGTTTGATCACACTGGCAATGTTACTAGCAAAACTAGGAATCAAAGCTAGTTGTAGAGCTTTCTGACTCTGATTAGAGCTAGATAAAAGCCAAAAGCTCTGAAATAGTATACATAACTGCACATAAGGTTTTCTAGTAATAAAAATACTGGGCAAGAACAAAGGTCTAAGTGCTTTCATACAGGGCCTTGTGAAAATGTCTACACATTATAAGAAATATTGTTAAAGGAAAATAAAATGTTGATTCTTAATGAAAATGTGGAATAATGTCCTTCGTTTGTCAAGGCATACATGTTAGAAAGATTACCTGATGAACTCTAGCAGAATTAACTTCCCCACCTTAAGCCAATGCCCTTTTCATGCCTTTCTTGTCTATTACAGTTTTGACCTGCATTTCTGTGGGGGAACTCTGATAGACCCTCAGTGGGTTCTCACTGCTGCTCACTGCTTAGAAAAGTAAGTATCTGTTATAGCCTGCACAAGCATTGTCTTATATTAGATAGACAGAGGAGAAACTAAATGGACCCAATAACCAGCCTGAGTTGTTTCTTGACTCAGCTTGCAAATAGTTGAGAATTGAGCTAATTTATTACTCATTAAAACATAGTTTTGACTCAAGTAACAAAGAGGGACACTGATAACTTTTGCCAACTTGATTTCATGTGTCATAATAAGGGATTAAAAAGCTAAGTTCAGACTAAACCTGTCTTTATTTTTCTGGCTTTGCCAGAAGAAGGTGCCCAGTAATGTCGTAAATGGTCTATGTCCTGGATGTGTGTTTGTCAGCTCACCATGTGCAATCATTTCAAATAGGTTCTCACGGCCGTCTGCATATAGAGTATATCTTGGATTACACAGAGAAAGAGCAACAGAGGAATCAGTGCAAAAACGAGATGTTGCAAAATTGTTCAAGGAGCCACATGGGGTGGACATTGCCTTGCTAAAACTGAGCAGGTACCTTTTCACCTGAAGTGTTCCTTTCTTCTGGTGGGACAACTTGACTAAACTATGGTTACTGATGGTGTGGAAATGTGTGCTTCTGTACACACTGTATTCAGTTGGTGATTTAAGACCCTCTCTTTCTTCCCTTTCTGTAGAAGCTCCAGTGGAAACCAAGGTGATTCAGCTGCAGGGCCTCAGAAAGGGAAAAGCCTGCCTTGGGAGGGGAGGAGGGCTAGGGACAGTGACCCAGGCTATCAATGCACTGGGTGTCAGCTGCTGGGACATGAGGTAGTGGCAGCAGAGTAGGAGGAGGTAATGCCTAGTGGAGCTTTTAGTCTGTGTGTTCAGATGTTTCTACCTAGGATAAGGTAATGAGAATTAAAAGCTGCAGTATTAGCATGATGTTACCCCACCACGTGGTGGGGAGATTTCTTTTTTCAGCAGGTCTGTCCAGTATGCACACAAACAGTACACGTGTTTGATGCAATACCCAGTATGGCCCTTCTTGCAACAGTTTCCATTCATCTGAAACTCTTGCCAAAGTACTGTGCTATCAAAAAGATTATGTTCATACAGCTGCAAGCAGCTGTAAACATATGGCACTTGTGCTTTGATTTCTGTGGCTGCAATGCACATCCAAACTAGACTCAGGGTCAGCACAATTAATATGGTTTCTTAATTAAGCCTAGCATTACCCTGACCCATGGACAAGTCAAACTGACATGGGTTCTGCTGTGTGCTGTGTCCAGTTTGAAAGTGATTTATAAATAGTCAGACTGGATGCAGACAGAGCAAGTTAGCACCTTTGTGTTAGATGCCACTAATTCATACCCCTAGATAGCTTTGTAATTAGGTTTTGTTGGCTATGCAGTAGCCTAAATCAAAACATTCTCTTGGATTTATGTTATCAATTTGAGTATCAAAAGCCTTTAACTGTTCTCCATTTTGTATCTTTTCCTTTTGTATATCACATTCTGTGGGATTAGACCCTAAAACAAAAGTGCATTTGCACATCATAAAAACCCTTTACCTGAAGCTCAGAAGTTCAAAGAAAAAAGGCTGACTGTATTTAAAATCTTTTTAGAAACCTGAAATTTGTATCAGGGATAAAAGTGTTAAATGACTGTTCCTGAATGGGTCTCCTGTTTGTTTCTTTCAGCCCAGTAATTATCAACAATCATGTAATCCCAGTTTGCTTGCCAAAGGAAAATGCTGTGTTAGGAGGAAGAGAGGAGTGCTATGTGACAGGCTGGGGGGATACAAGAGGTGAGACAACATTAACACATCTGAAAGTTCTGTGTTTGGAGATTGGTATAGACCTGTATTCTCTTCATGCCAAGAACACCCCACACAAGTTCGCATTCATACCTATTTCTTCAAAATTCATCAGGTACTGCTGTGCTTTTCACTGTGTCCCTCTTACATGGCTTCTCCTAAATTACTTAGAGCCATGTAAACTGAACCACCCGAAACCAGCAGTAAAAGGGGAGAATCAGACCTAAATTGCTGCTTTTATCTATCAGTTCACTCTGCTTTTTTCCCAAAGCTGGCTTTTACGCAGTCAGAAGGAAAGTTTTTCTATATTTAGGATATTTCTTAATCACATGAAGGTGAGTTTACTCAGTCTCTTGAATTATTTTTTTTCTTCCAAACAGATGGGTTCAGAATATCTCACACAAATACAAGCTTAACTCTCATTTTCAAGACATCCCACTTTGTCTTGGTTGAGACAAGCATCAGTACCTTCTCTGCCTCCTTGTTTCTGCCATCATGCCATTTTCAACTATTTACTTCCTACCTCCTTCTTCCACAGAGAAGAAAACTCAGATATAGAAAAGTAAAATGGCTTGGGAATGACTTCCTCTAATATCAGAGGGTACTGGATCCATAGGGATTTACGGTGGGAGCAGGAAGTGTACAGTGTGGAGCAGGAAGATTGGTCCAGTGTGGATTTTGATGGGTGGTAGAGGATGATAAGTACCATGATACTGTTAATGCTTACTGATTTTGGTATCATTTCATATTATGCATGGGAAAGATATGCACAGTGCATAAACTCTGTGCTTATTTTACTGCTTATCCATATCTCAATTTTTGTTTTGTGAAGAAGTTCATTTACCTTTGCCATTTGTTGTGTTTTGTTTTTGTTTTTGTATGCAAAGGAACTGGTGGTGATGGCTACTTAAAGGAAACTGGTTTTCCTGTAATTGAGAATAAAATATGCAACCGCCCTGAATTTTTGAATGGTAGAGTCAAAAACCACGAGCTCTGTGCTGGGAATATTCATGGTGGCACTGATAGCTGCCAGGTAAGGAAGTCTCTGAGTATCAGAGTTGGTTGCAAGCAAATTCAAATCAAATAGTACTTTGCTTTCTGGGCTCTAGAGGCTCAGTATTAGGCTTGGGATGTTGTCACAGCATGTGACATGTTAGCTGAAAAATGCATGTGGATACTGCTCCTCTCTTGCTCCCTTTGCTGCTAGGAAGTGGGGCAAGTAATTTTTCAGATAAGCCTAAACTACAAAGCACATGATGATACACAGCTACCTGAGTCACATGTATGGAAGATAACTTAGAATGACTAGTGGTCTGTTGTTTTGTTGTTTTTGGTTTTTTTTTTTTCCCCAGACCACTCTGCTTGATTTAGCTAGGCTAGCTGCAATGTCTAAGCTAGATCAGTTAATAACCTGAGACATCTCAGTTAGCAGTCAAAGAACAATGCAGTGGAGTCTGCCATGCTGGCGTACCAAGGGCCAAAGGAACTACTAATTAATTTCCAATTGCCAGTGCCCATGAAAATCATGCTGGGTGAGGCAAAATGCATGCTGAACTCCCCATTTGCTGAAAAGGAAGGATATGGTTGTCAATAGCTCATCTCACAAATGTGATATGAATGCTTTCTTCAGAAGTCTGGGTTTTGAAATTGAGTTCTTGAGTTTCTTTACATTTCAGAAGAACATAACACACTGAATCAAGATGGAAACTTTCCTCTTTGAAAAGATAGAAGTGACTCTGTAAAGAAGTGTGAAAACAGCATACTGCCTGCCCCAGCTGGCAGGTCAACACTATGGCCAACACAGCACAGATAGCCTATGCACAAACACCATGTTGGGCAAGCAGGCCATTGAGGGGTGTGCACCAATGTCCTAAGACTCATGGCTTGAATGCATGCATTGGATGCATCCAGTTTGGTCTTGGATCACCTTGTAACAACAGAAAGACATAAAGACTGCAGATAAGAGACTGAGGGAGGAAGCAGTTCAAGTTATTAAGGGCAATCAGATTCCTTCTCACCAAATACCCTTACTTACAAACATAAATGTAATACTTGGGTAGCAGAATACTTCACAGCAGTGTTCCATAACATGCATAGAGAACTGTTCTCTAGCTAGAGGTCCAGTGTTTTCTTACAAATTGTCTTCTTCTCACACGAGTGGTACTTCTGTTTCTGCGCCTCCTGTGAGAAGGCCATTGTTGCACATGATGCTGTCTGTGAAGGAATCATCTTGTTCTTTCTCTACATAGGGGGACAGTGGAGGACCTCTAGTCTGTCTGAACCAAGATAAATTTGTCCAACATGGAGTCACTTCTTGGGGTCTTGGCTGTGCCCAACCTATGAAACCTGGTGTTTATGTTCGAGTTTCCAATTATATTTCCTGGATTAAGAGTATAATGGAAAACAACTCATCTTGAACACGGACTACCACCTTCTGGAAAGCAGTATGCACATTAGAAATACATGTTTCCAAGTGCAATATTAAAGCTACAATCATTCATAGGAAAGTAAACCAAATATGATCATCTATTTTAAATTGATATAAATTACCAGTTATTGCCAAGAAACCCAGCTGATGGTGTGTTACCCTCTTTCTGTATGTTCTATGGTCTGCTATGTTTGACAATAGACTCACCCACCTCTGAAATACATGTCAAAAATCCCAGCCTCAACTGTAACTGGACATCTGCTTTTGAATCTTACATTAGGCTCTACAATGACTTTCCCAAAAAGTTGTGCTTCTGACAAATGAAGAAAGGAGAATACATCTCATTTTCTATGAGTTGTCTGAGCCTCTTACCAATTTAATGATATAAACCAAGGAAGAATCTCTCTGTACATGTCTTATATGGATGTGAAGTTTTATTAGATATGTCCAATAGCATTAAATACATGGGGGGGAAAAAAAAAAAGGCAAATACATTTGGTTTGTATTTTCATATTTTTTCTTGACATGGAAATCTGTGTGTCAGCAAAAGTACAAATATCGTGTCAGAGATATAAAATAGTGAATTAAAAATAGCCTCACCCTAAAGTTAGTCCATAGTGAAGACAAAGAATAACTGTCAATCATTACAGAAAGTAATGACAATGTGTTTAACGTATTATAAAATTTTGTTGTCCGCAGTACCCATCCTGTTTCACTATATAATTTTATCTCACTAAACAACCATTACATGTACATTATTCTTCTCTAAAAGAAAATGATGTACACATGCCTGTGGTTATAGGAAGTGAAAGCTTAGACCTTTAGAGGTGCTTTCCAGGGAAAGCTTGACTCATGTGCACCAAAGTGAACACTTGGTAACTATGAACGTCTTGTGCTCATCCTGCACCATTTGCATATCAGCCAAGGAGCATCCCACAGGCACCTGGGGAACCCTGCCCCTTCATGGACTCCTTCCTGCATCCCCAGGCTGTGCTAAGTGTACCCCAAGTAATACAGCTACTTCCTGGGCTAGGATTTGTCTTGCCCACTTTCTGCAGTGCAGAGGTCCACTGCCAGGCATGCCAAGCGTGCCAAGCTGCACATCATTTAATTTTTTTTTAATGTTTTGTATACATGTATATACAAAAGGGATTGTTTGCATCCTAGGAGTTCTTTTTTTTTTTTTTTTTTCCTTCCCATAGACTATAAAGGGATATAAGAGATATAAAACAGAGTTAGGTGTCAGGGTGAGTTTTGCAGCTTCTACACCTGGAGTCTGATTCTGGGAAAAGCAATGATCTCACAGCATTGCCTTCCTGAGCAGGAACAGCTCTGTTAAAGCATTCCTCACCCAGGTCAGGGGGGGATTGACTGGGCACAAATACCCTCCTGCATATTTTCTCTGTCTATTAATTTAGATCATTAAGTCAGCCAAGAAGTACACACAGTACTTCCCTGACAAAAGAAATTCTGCATTTCAGCTTGGTCTTTGGTTTATAAAACTCTTCAAATGTGACCTCTTGCAGGCACGGTTAATACCTGGCTTGTAGACAGACAAACTCACTCCTACTGTCCTTGCCAAACATACTTGCCTGGACACACCTGAGTGGCCACAGAAGTGCCATGTTATAACCTCTTAAAGCATGTAAAATTGTGATTTTTTTTTCCCTTTGCAAGAGTGTCAATGGAAGTAAAAAATGCCACTTACCACTAACCACTTGCACAGATTAGATGAAGTAACAAGGCAAATTTGGTGGCAGCAGCACATTTGAACCAAATAGCACATTCACTTGTTGGTTGGTCTGGGGAATCTCTTTGCAGGCAGGAAGAACAGAGCTCCTGGATTTCTGAGGACTTTTGAATGTCTGTCTTTGGCACTGGTAAGGTCTGCTATGAACATCACATCTCTCACTGAGCCCCTGAAGCTGGCAGCATTTAGCCCCTCCTGAAGAGCTGTCTCTCACTGAGGTGGGTCACGATAGCCTTTTTAGTGTCAACTCATGCAGTTTAGGAGGACACCACTTTGCTGTCTGAGAAGTTTGTAGTACTTTCCTGAAAGACTCAATGTAGTAAGTGGCACGTATGAATTTATAATAACTCTTTTTAAACAAGCAGCCTGTCCAGTGGTCTGCACAACCTCAGATGGTCCTCCCTCACTGGAGTTTTCCCTCTGCTTCTACCACTTCATCTGTCCTCTCACCCACAACACTGTAATCCCAGTCACCAAGCCTCTGGTCATACAACAGGATACTACCCATTTCACAATGTCATGTGGCAACCCAAAGTCTCACAGAGATGGAATTTCCATCTTACAAAATCCCCTGTAGGAATAGGAGTTAGCGTGCACATTACCACATACAAACTCTACCTGAAGTTTTTAAGTACTATCATATTAGAAGTCAGAACACATACAGTTTTTTTCTGGCTGTCCTTTACATGTGAACTTTTAGAAAATAAATTATGTCCAAACTTCTGGCACTGCTCTTAGCCATTTTACATACTGAAATATTTCACTTATATTCCTTTCTGAGCAACACATGATGCTAAACAAAGAACAGTTTGAAAGGCCACAAGTAAGTCTTCATGTGTCTCACTTCTCCACACATTTTAGTTGTCCACAAACAGCAGCAGCTGGCAAATAATACTGACATTTCTTTGGCAAGCTGTAGCTTTAAACAATCTCCACAATCTTTCCCAGATTGCTGGGGTATTTAAGAAACCAATTTATAAAAATTTAAATTCATGAAGAAGAAACATGTCTGAGAAGTTTGTAGTACTTTCCTGTAAAGGAAGGAGGCTTGGCTCATACTGCATCACATCTGACTGCCTCTCCCTGGCTGTCCGAGGGCTGTTCCTGTTGTGCAAGGCTGGCTGGGTGCAAGGAAGGGAAGGCTGAGCTCCACAGCCAGCCACCCACGCTCCCACTCTGCACTGATGCACCATGGCCCACAGCTTCCAGTTCAGGGCTGGTCTCTGCCATCCAGCCCTGGGGCATTTACAGCTATCTGCAGAAGATTAGCATAGGAGGAGTTTCCTCTGGTAACTCTGTTTTGAGTTGTCTTCTAGACATCACCAATTAGGCAGATAGATCAGGAGATGCTCATTTAGTTTCATTCTCTCAATCACTACTGACTTTTGCTAAGCATCCCATTGACCTTTAACTGTGCCCCAGAGGAAGTCAGAAACAGCCTTGAAAGACAGGCCTTTATCACTGACTGCTCAAATTATGCAGACATTAGACCAAGATTACTAGTCAAGGTCCTATTTTCCTCCAGCAGGGTTGGTGGTACAGAAGGTTGCTGGGAAAAGGCAAGGAGAGTTGGGAACTGTTGAAATGCACAATAGGCTCTTCACAGTAGGAAATTCACCTCTGAAAGCACCTGCCTACATGTGCTCTTAAGATTGTGAGAGTGGAGCAGTAGTTATTCAGCTGTGCTGACTGTAATGTTAGCACTGCTCATATGTGGTATGAAACTTCAAAACTCAGTCCTGTATTTGCTTATGCCAAGTATTAATTTTTTTTTTGGAGCTTATAAGAGCTTGTTTTACAAGAACTCATTCACTTTTGCTTGTATATTTAATTTTCTATTGGTAACAGGATTCCTTAAGAACACTACATCTTTTCAAGTCCTTCACTGTAACAACTGTATTGCATACCTGTCAGTGGCCAGGAATCCAGTGGTTGCTGAAGAAGGCCATACAGCTGAAAAGGAAGGCAGGCTGTCCCTGCTATCTGCTTGCAAAGCCACAAATTTAAGTGATTCTGCTACATGTCAGCTTCAAACAACCAGGACCAGTTAATACTCCTCTCCATAACCAAAGCTCATCTCATCCCTGCCCATCTTCCCAAGACAGCTTAACTTCCCTGTCAAAAACCGAAATAATATGCCCTCAAGACAAAAAGATGACATATAATAATAGCAGAACATAGAAATTCCAGGTTACCTTGGTAGTGGTCAGGGTGAGGACGTTCGGTTTGTAGGGATGGGCAGCAAGCATGATTTAGAAGGGAAAAGATCAGCATACTCTTAAAAGAGAGGATTGGAAAAGCAACCAACAGGGGAGAGCAGGCAGAAGCCCTTCCCTCAGAGATACAGGGGTCCCTGGCCAGAGGACAGGACAATGGAGTGTCACAAGAACCTCAGCTTGGTCTTGAGGGAGGCACTAATGAGCAGAAGGACAATCTGATCTGAAGAGCTAATGCCCTGTGTAGGATGTTACACCTACTTAAAGCCCCGGGAACCATAAGGGGAGGACTGCTGCCATATTTCAGAAATCCCTTGAACAGGGAGGGAAGTGGGGCTTTTGTGTCAAAGGCTCTCTGGGAGAAAGAATGAGACTGGGAAAAGTGTCTCCTGATGCACACCTCTGATTCCCACCCCTCCCAGACAGAGGAAGAGCCACTCTGATCAGCAACCTCCTTCCTGAGTCATCAGATCTTCTATTTGTCAAGATTCTCCAGGAGCAAAGAACAGGTTGAAGCATTCATACTTTCCTCCTCAAGTCATCTAAAGTTTAAACAAGCAGTGATGTTCAAACCTTACCCAACCAAATGTACATGCTAAAAATAGAAACAAATAAAAGGCTCAGATGTATAAAGAAATAAATAAGAGCCCACTCAGCTGGATACTGCATCTTTTTAAAGCTGTTCTGTTCTCTGTGAAGAACCAGAGTGCTCCCTTCCTGCAAACAGCATACTCAGAAAAAAAAAAATTTATTCTGTATTTATAGAAAAATACATTGCATGTTTTATAAGTCCTTATGCTTAGAAGAAGATGATCATGGAGTTTAATCCATACTCTGCAGCAAGTTTTGAATTGGTGGCAGGTGAAGAACAAATTCCCAGTATGAGAACACGGTTCTTTGCTCAGTGCTGTCCTTCAGAGGTCAAATATATGAGTTGGTGTCCTGGCGTTTCCGTTTCTTGCCACATTTACCAAAATGACTGAAGAAACAGAAGGAGAGATGGGTATAAGGATGAAAGAAACAAAAGAGTCCAAGTTGTAGTCTAAGCTGCAGTATGGAAACATTTATTTTCTGCATAGAAAGTTTCCTCTTGCAAAAGTTGTTGCTGTAATATCAAAAGCCACTGGCTTGATACATTAATGTATATAGTTCTAGCTCCTCAAAAAATTCAGCCAATGTGTATATGTTCCCAGCACAGCTGCAATGCAGCGATGAGTCTGGCTTGCTGTGTGCCAGGGGTGAGAAAGCTTTGCCTACAACTCTTCACCTATAAATTATTTTTCTATATAACTTTTCAACAACTTCACAAATTGTGGAAATGCTCCCATAATCAAGGGCCCTTCTTCACAGGATGCTCTGATTGAGGCAATAGCTGGTTTTCTTGAGCAGAGAGGTGCAGCCTATACTTTGCAGTATCTCTTTTGCACACTATTACTTTCAGATTCTAGAGGTGCACAGGACAACTTTGTGTCTCTGTGAGAAAAGTACAGATTCTAACCCTAGGTTTTTGGCTTTTTTTGTTTTTTGGGTTTTTTTAACAATGTAATTTAGTGGTATCGAAAAATTCATGTTTCTGTAATTCATGAAATTACTACCTACTCATAGCATCAACCTGATTAGGAATTTACTCTGACACTCAGAAAACATCAATAATTTATGTTAGCTGATAAGGTTGAGGGAGAATGTCCTCAAAAAACCTCACCTGAGCAAAAGTAAGAAAATATATATACCTTGAAAATTGCTCCACATCTTCCACTGTTTCTGGTAAGGATATTCCCTTTGTCTCTGGTAAAAGCAATACCAGGATCCCACAGACCACTGCAAGAATACCTACAATGGACATTTAAGAGATACAAAAACAATAAGAAAATTGTTACTTTTTTTATTTTCAGGGCTTATCCACTGAGGAAAGTTTATTCAGATTAAGGTTAAAGTTAGATCTTATCAAACACCTTTATGCTACATTAATTTAACATATTACAAAAAAACACTGTTTAGGCCTAGGGGTTCATTTGCAGCCTGAATTGCCTGAAAATGGAGATCTTAGTAGTCAAAAACCTGAGATAAGTGCACATAGGCAAGTGGATGCAAACTACACTGGAACCAGGATGGTATTTCTCACATAAGACAAATCTACCCTTGCTCAAGAGGCTCTATCACATAGATGTATCTGTGTTTCTTAAGATTATTGAGATTTTCTTGAAATACTCTCTTCATGTACCCATGGCTGAAGTAGATTATGTGATCTAGAATAAAATTAATCCTTGGGAAAGAGTATTCAGACACAGAGCCAAACTGAAACAGTTCATCAGGAATGGTTATTTTTGAATAATTTTCTGCACAGATATGATTTAAATAATGTAGTAAGTCAAAAATAGAAGGGCTGGAGCAAAAAGTAAAGTGTTCATTGACAGTTGCACAGTCCTCTGTGATCCTCTCTGGTTTTGTAGCTGTTTCTTCAAGACAAAGGGAATTCATATGTCCTTCAGCAGCAGCAGAATTTCAGAATTAGATAGTATGAACACCTTCTATATATGTCTGTTCTTGGAATAATGATAATCTTTTAAAATGTCTTTTGTCTTTCTATTTTAATTTTTAGTGAAAGTTGTCATTTGTACCGATTTCCCTTCTTAGTCTATCCTATCCCTTTTGCTTTCTACCTAGTCACGTGCATCTCCTGGCAGTCTAGTTTAGTCACAGACTCACATTTCCTTATTAGAAATAACTTTTTTTTTTTTTTTCCCCACAGAACTACTCCACAAGGTTCATTTTTTCCAAAATGCAATGGAGGAAAAGAGATTGACAGGAATACAAAGTTATGGTAAATACAACATCCATAGTAATAACTGCACCTACCAAAACATCCAAACCAAATATTTTTTGAAGGCCAGTAAGCTCTGCTCTTGGGAGACTAAGCTCACTTCTCTGCAATTACAGAACTTAGCTGTCTCTCAGTCTTAAAACACTTCACATAGTTTCTTTTATGCTCCTTGAGCCAAGTTACCGAAGCAGACCTGAGCCCTTCCATAGCATGCTGTGAAATCACCTACATTTCACCCATTTGCTGATAAGCCTCTTGCTCTAGGCATGTAGGTTGAGAGGGGCTTGTCTGAGGGGGAGATGAGACCACACTCTATACTTTTGCCACAAAAGAAAATCTCTATCAGGAAGAGGATATTTAAATCAAAAGTACATTTTAAAACAAATCTTACTGAAAATAATTAGAGGTAGCTCCAACCAAACAGCTGCTAATCGGAAAAGCAGGAATGGGGCTATGATCCCGCCTAGGTCACACAAACTCGAGCACAGGGAAACACCAAAGTTTCTGCAAGAGAAAAATAATGCCAGTTATTTGAGAGGCACTACCGAACAGATAAGCCAACAGTTTCAGGAGTAGAATGTAAACTTGTCCAAAATTATCTCGTCATTATATGCCATCCACATTGAACAGTGGCTATTCAGTTAGGACACTATGGAGAAAACCAAGCTTTACTAAACAGTGGTGAAACGGGGAATGGGGAAAAGCAGAAGGAACAGTTAAAGGATTCCTGGGAGCTTTCGACATACCTCAGCGTTGTAGGGTACAATTCAGTGTTCACAAGATAGACTATTTCAAAAGCCATCGTGATGCCCAATCTTCCCAATGTGGCAACTGTTGTTTTGAGCCATGAGATATCTGTTCATTCAAAAAGAAACCCTGGTGAAGTTAGCTCTGCTTCACCAGTAGAGTATTTCTGAGAGTCCCAGATCCTGTCAGCAGAAGCTACGTCTCAGAAACACTGGATCAGTGCAAATCAGACTGAAAGTCAACCACTGTACACATCAACCTATACTGGCATTCACTTTGTTCCAGCTTTGGAGAATCAGAAATCACTTCTAGTTGATTGATTCAAAATGTTGGTGGGGCATAACAGCATGGGTGATGAGAATTAACATGATAAGCTTCCATGATCACATCCAAATTGTGTTCTGGAAAGCACCATTTATTTATAGGGATGCTATGCTTAAGAAACACTGATGAGTCACCTGCCACAGCCTTCTGACCATAAAGAAGCTAACTCCAAAGATAAATAGAATCACAGAATCATTTAGGTTCGAAAAGAACTTTGAGATCATCGAGTCCAACTGCAAACCTAACTCTGCCAAGTCCACCATTAAACTATGTCCCTAAGTGCCACATGTACATGTCTTTTACACGTCACATGTACATGTCTCCAGGGATGCTACAGTAAAACAATCCTCCCTAGAGCAACACTTCATAATTTGTCTAGCCATTGCACATTAGATGCACTCCTAATAATGCTGCTCCTGGTGATCCTCCCCCTTTGCTGGTGATTCTCTTTGTAGTTGACATCAGCAGGCCAGGAATATTACACTGTCCCAGAGGCTCTGCCTGGCTCTCCCAGCTCCTCTTGAGCTCTGTATACATCAGTGGGAAGTCCTTACACATTAGGAGGGTGTGCGATAGTCACATCCACACTGCAGGGCAGAGTCATCCCATCTTGCCGTGTGCAACCCCTCAGCAGTTCAAGTTCCCCCTCTGGAGAGCCAGTGGCCACTGGGGGACCATCACAAAGAATGTAATAATCACTTGTGCAATGCCCTTGGGAGAGGACATCCTCCTACATGGGCAGACAGGAGGCAAGTAAAACAAGCCTGAACTTGGCGTGAAGGCAAGCTTTGCCACTGCAGAAGGCTCTGGCAGTGATTGTGTTTTCTCAAAACTTCAGTAGGAAGAACAAGAAAACATTTCAGTTTGCTCTGAACAAAAACAAAACAAAACAAAACAAAAAAAGAATTAGATGCTTGGTGTTATTTCCCTTCCAAAACAACCAAACAAACCCCCATCAAATTTCATCCTAGGTTGCAAGACACTGCCTTTGCCCTGAAAAGTTATGTTTTCAAACACTTATAAGAAAAGCAAAGGATAGAAAGAACAAAACAAACTCACATTGTCTCCCTGGCACCCCTTCAATCCATCAAACCCCTGAGGTGAAAGTGACATCTGTGTGCCTCCTGCCTCTGCCAGGGGATTTGAACTGCGTGAGCAACTCCATGTGATGGAGCTTTCACAAGCTGCCACTGCAATTTTTTTCCGTCTGTATAAAAAGGCTTTTCTTAAAAGCAGGACTTGGACCTCAAATGTCCCATCTACGAGTATCTTAGTCTCCAGGCTCCCCTGTCCTCAAGTGGGCAGAGTCCCTTTCAGCACTTAACCACTAATGAGAGCAGGCTGGTGGCAACATTCTGCTGACCTCAGGCCACCGCTTTCCCTCCTTGGTTAGGCCATACCACTCCCACATGATGCTCATGATCTAATACCAGACCTGCTGCACTATGCTTAGCATACGGTGTGGCCCAAAATACATGAAGGTGCTGGAAGTAGGTGTCTTGCAGGAGTAATTTCCCAATGTCACTCTTTGTTTCCTACTTCTGCCACAGCCCTAGCTCCAGGCGATCAACAACTCCAGTCACCATTGTCCCAGCAGGACCTTTGTGGTTTTTTTAACAGGTGGAAAACAAGGCTGGCAAAGCCAGCAGATGTTATGGTGACCAGGCCCTCTGTGCCTGAATTTCAGTCCCCTGTGTCAGTGAAGCTGCCACAGGAGCATGAAGCAGGCAACATCCACTCACTATGTGGTGGCTCTTCTGAGAGACACAAAGAAGTGGACAGCTGGGGAAAATCCACAAGGACAGCAGTCTTCATGGCCTTCAGTGGTCAAATTCATGAATGCAAACAAGTGATGACAACATGATCCCAGGATACAATTGCACAACCACCAGTGTTGGCACTAGGAACAGACTGTTGGATCTTCCCTCTCCCTTTCCCATCATTTCTGCTTCTGTTAAAGCAAAGAAGCTCCTCAAGCGTACAGTATTAATTTTAAGTACTTTTGGAGGAATTCATTTAAGGGGAGCTTAACTGAGACAGAGGTGAACTAACACACCTCTTTGAAGGATTTAATTTTGCATTCACCACAAATCTGCATGTTTTCATGGGCACATCACACTCTTGAAGTGGCTTCTTCTGGCTTTTCTCTAGGAAATCTACTGCCCCACAATATAACTCTGGGAACTAAAACCTTTAAGGCTGGCCAGCACTGTCCCTTACTTTGACAGAAATATCCCTGAGGATGAACAAACCCCTCTAATGTCCATTCAGCTACCAGTCCCCAGTTCCACTAGAGCAAAGCATGCTGATAACATGTTAACATTCACTTCAGAGCACCTCCAAATGTTTCCCCAGGGATGAAAGAAAAACAAAACCAAAAAAAAAGCCAAAAAATACCCCAAAAAATCAATCAAACAAACAAACAAACAAAAAACAAAACCAAAAAACCAAACCAAACCAAACCAAACAAAAAACCAAACAAAAAAACCCAAACAAACAAACAAACAAAAAACAACAAAAACACAAACAAACAAACAAACAAACAAAAAAACCCCAAAAACCAACCAACCAAACAAAAAAACCCACCAAAGCACAACAAAACACAGGAAGGAAAACAATTTAAAGAAAAGATACAAGTGTTGGGAAGCCTGTGTGCACATCAGACCTTTCAGTTGTCCTTGAAACCAGGTAAAAAATTACTTAATCAAAAAGCTGTATCTTTCCACCAACCCCTTCACATCATCCCAGCCCCTAGGAGGGTGAGGGCAGGGCAACAATTTCCATGTTGTCTGCCACAGCCTCTACGTTGTGTTGAGGTTTGCATTATTTTATTTGCAAATGGGAAGAGAACCAACCTGCTTCAGCTAAATCACTGATTTGTTACATCATTAAGAATCTTCCAAGTCAGGGGCTGTATTTTCCATTCATGTTTGTATACTCTTCCCTTGCATTTGCCTTCAAAACCAGTACAGGGTGATTATACATGTTTTTTTTTTTCTAAGACTATACCCAGCTGTTGCTCACCCCCCATTATATGCCCTGGGACAATCTATAAGAACATAAGGTATGTTGTTCAATGACTGCAGTGCTGAATGCATCACCAGACAATTTCACTTTTATCTACAGCATTATGTGGCCTGCCATCCCTGCTTAAGGGGTTTCAGAGGGAAGTCATTGACCTAAGAGCCTGATGTTGGGAAGCAAATTACCTTCTGGCAAGAAGGCAGTAATGAGGCATGCAATTCCTGCCACAATGTTGCTAATTGCAAAGGGAAGGCGCCGGCCAATGCGATCAATTGTCACTAAAATTAGGAGAGCAGCAGGCAGCTCCACAGCTCCTGAGATGAAGAAATCTAGGTAGAGGTTTCCTCCGACAATTCCTAGGCGCATGACAAGCCCTTGGTAGATCAGGGCACTTGTGAACCTAAACAGCAAAGGGAAAAAAGTGTTGAGGCAAACAAATGACTGCAAGCTTCTGGAAAGACCCTAAAAGTCACAAGGGAATTTTTCTTCAACACCCAAAACCCTGGAAATGAGCTGGACAAACGTAGGCACTCACCAGGCATACATCAGGATGAGTGTGTTTCTCCTCATCTGGGGAGTCCTCACCAGGTCGAAAAAGGAGGGGTTGCTGACCTCCTCATTGCTAATAGTGATCTGAGGAGAAAAGTGAGCAGTAGTCAGCTGTTAGGGGTCAGGCAGGTACTGAGGCAGGGTAAACACAGTGCTCAGCAACGTTCCAGTCCATTGAGCAAAGGTGCTGACAAGCCAGTTTACTGCTTTTAGGACTACAGAGCAGTGTGCAGATACGGGAAATAGCTTGTAACTGGACATATTTGTGGGCTTTTCTTAATGATGACCACGCAAAAGTCCTTAAAAAATCCCCAATCTTGAGAGTGGAAAAGTTATTTCCTTGCTGGAAACTGGGAGAGGTTGACCTAGGACTTCTTGGAAAGCAATAAGAGGTTGTTGTCATGTCAGGGTCACTGGTAGCAGAGCTGCCTTCTGCCAGAGGTGACAGACAGGAGGAGATTGTGGAAGGAAGGGAAAAGCGATAGGCTGAT